>BMAT01004218.1:35304-47577 GCA_019649035.1 Elysia marginata | reverse complement strand
TATATAATAATGAACTTTTTTTCATCATAAATTTTAAAGGAACTTATTTTGCAACACTTTTTAGGGAATTCAGATGAAACAACACATTTTTTAAATTTATTTGGACAAGTACAATTTTGAATTTTCTGCTATACCAATAATTTATTTTTTTAATCATAATATTTTTAATTTTAAAATAAAGTGAAGTTTAACGATATTTTTACACATTAAAAGACAAACCACACTCCAGTAACAAGTAAACAATTCTGCTCTGTTTTTCTTTACATATAGGAGGGCCCTTTGTCCAAGTCTCCATCAAGCACAAATTGGATGATTGAAAGGACCACAGATGTTTCTCCTATGCTGTGACCAATGGATTTTAGGGATTCCAGGATTTCAGTAACTGTTGTGTTTTAGCCATACTGTGTTCATTCTTCAACAATTTTAATGTATTTTAGAGAAAGATTCCCAAGTGTGGTGCACTAGTGACGAATACTGAATAGTCTTACTCTTTTAATGAAATGTAAAGGTTCACTTTATATTCATTAACAGCACGTTATACTTCAGTGAACAGCCAAACCTCAAGTGTTTGTTATAGGCTGCTATACTGTTGGAAACTGTCTTGTTGACAACAGAGAAACATAAACTTTTTAGAGCACTTTAACCTTGGGTTTGCTATTTATTATAACTTTGTTTTTATCACTCTCTTTGGATCTTAGGTTTCTCACTGAGGTTTATATTATAAGAGTCTTCGTTTGATACGTCTCCATGGTTTCTGTAAAGATTTTAAAAGAAAGTTCCAGTTGAGGTCTTATTGTCCTTTACCATAGGCAATTTAGGTAAACTTTTACATGCTTAGAAAATTTATGAATGAGGTTCTAACCTAAAGTTGCCCTTCCAATACCTTTTGTGAGGTTTAATGACATATGTATGTGTGTGTACAACAAATAGTTTCCACTATAGGGGGCCTAAGTAGTGAGCAAAGGATGAACATGGGGCAGAAAGTGTCAGGGGGAATCAAGACCATCTCTAGTGCAAGAGAGCCAACCTACAAAGCTATCAACCGAGAACCTGCCTACAACCCAGACTTTCAGAAACCAAGCCGCCTTGATGCTTTACTGGATATGCCACCCTCGCCTCCAGATGTACAGATTAAGCATGCATGGAATGCAGATGATCGCAGTCTCAATATATTTGTCAAAGACGATGACCAGACGACAATCCACCGCCACCCAGTGGCACAATCCACAGACTGTATCCGTGGCCGCTATGGCTATACTCGTGGGCTCCATGTTTGGGAAATATTCTGGAGTACACGTCAGCGTGGAACCCATGCTGTTGTTGGAGTAGCCACTGCCGAAGCCCCCTTGCACTGTGTAGGGTATCAGTCGCTAGTGGGGTCAAACAGAGACTCCTGGGGTTGGGATCTGGGCCGCAACAAACTATACCATGACATGAAAAACAGCGCAGGGGTTACATATCCTACCCTTCTTAGTCCTGATGAGAACTTTGTAGTGCCAGACAGTTTCCTGGTTGTCTTAGACATGGACGAGGGCACGCTCAGCTTTGTTGTCGATGGCCAGTACTTAGGAGTAGCCTTTAGAGGTCTCAAGGGCAAAAAAGTCTACCCCATCGTCAGTGCTGTGTGGGGACATTGTGAAATCACCATGAAGTACATTGGAGGACTGGATCGTGAGTACATTTGATTTTTTATACATCAATTAGTTTGTATTTGAGGCTGTGAGAAAAGGTCATTTGCGGAAAAGGGAACTTTTGGTGCAGAAATTTTTTTCTCTGTCAACAATTCATATTTTATTAATAATAATACTCGAGAGACTTGAATCATCAGTACAAAGTTACACTTTTTTACATTCATATATCAGAATTATCTGTGAGTGTGACTCTAAAAATGTGATTTTTTTTTTCATAATTTGCGATGATTTGTGCTTTAAATATATTATATATCATGTTTTGTTAAAATTATTTGTTCAAAATGTTGCATAAACTTGCATTCAGCCCATTACATATTTCAAGCAAGATAATAATATGATAATTTTTGCTCTGAAATATTTTGTTCAGCCCCAAAGCTTGACATAGCGTCACTTCTGACATACCCCACAACCTTTTGCTATGCATGAGTCTATTTACAATGAGCTGACACATGGCCAGCAATGCATATATATTGACACAACGGTAAACTATTACTTTTTTCCATGCATGCCATTCTAGTCACCTTAATAATTTATTTGATATGTAATTTTTAAATTCAGTCAAACCTGCCCAAGGGGAACAGTAATTTAATTTAATTAAAGATCAAGAACGATTACCGTCGTAATGGACATGGCATGTGATTGCGATGGGCATCATGCTTGTAATCCTGTAAAATCATAAAATGCAGTTCTTTTCATTTCTGCATTTTATGCAGCAAAAACAAATTTTCTTCATCTAACTCTAAGCAACTGTTTAATGGAGGTCATTATTTCTATCTCACAAATTATCAAAAAATAGTTAACCTTAAATCTTAGGGACTATGTAACCTTTTTTTTTTTTGGATGACTTGATTTTGTCTGTTTCATATAGCTCTAGGGCATCTTATTTGTTCAGTAGCTCCACGACAACTTAATTGTTAAATAGGTTCGGCTTTCTTTTATTAACAAAGGCACTCAGAATTAGGTTCGGCCTGATAGAATCGTTCTTAATGTTAACCTCTTAGTCTTACTCAGTTACAGGTTTAACAGAAATATACAGAGCTACCAACTAGTGTACTGATTTCAGTATTTTAGTACCAGAATGACCAACAAAATACTGGGGTAGTGGTGTCAAACTTAAAATACTGACATCAGCTATGAGTTGGGAAAATATCTGTGATGAGAGAAATTATGAAGTCTGGACCAGTAAGATGGGAATATTAGCATTAATTGCAAAATGCACTGGATCATCTTTTTTAAAAAAATTAGAAAATGTTTTTGGGTAAACTCATAGCTTTCATAAAGTAATTAATTGAAAGTAGAGAGAGTTAAACTTCAAATTTCAAGGACTTAACAACTTCCACAAGCAACCTTTTCATACAGGTACTGGGTATAATGTCTTACCTTTGTTGGACCTTGTTCTCGTATTGAGAACTGAAATGCTTTGGGAAAATACTGAAACGGAGGTCTTAAAGTACTGTTGGAGCCGGTTGATTAGGGGTTGGCAGCTCTATAGTTTTTTTATAATGCGTGTGGCACCATTGCAGTTTGTTGTACCTATAGCATAATAATATCCTAGGAATTGTAAGAGTAAGATTCTTAATACACATCGGTATAGTTGTGGATATGAAGCAAAAGCTACTATCAGATTTGATGTACCAACCAGACTTCTTATAATGGTTTCCAGTTCCACAAACTTAGGTACTGCTATTCATTTGGGTTTTACCTTTATTGCGGTAAGACACTTGCTCAGAGATCGTGAGGTGCGTGGTTCGATCTCTGGCGGAGTCAAACCAAGGACTTTAAAAGTCTTATCAGCAGCTGATCCGCCTAGTGTCTGGCATTATGGATTTAGTGCTAAGTCTGGTCGGCCGGGTGTCAGGATAATAATGTGTACTGAGTGTGGTGTGCATGTAAGCGCTCCTCACATCACAGTGTGGCAGCACGCAAAGAAACTGAAACAATGCCTTTCAGGTGCGCCAACTTAGCAGTTTTAAATTGCAAATAGAAGTTTTCTCTTGCTTCCTATCTCTCTCTCTCTCTCTCTCTCTCTCTCTCTCTCTCTGTCTCTCTCTGTAAGTATCAAATCAGCTACAGCTGATGTTTGTATAAATTTATAATAACTTTTGCATTAATCTCAAACTAAACTATAAATGATAATAATACAAATGTATGATGAATTCGTGGAAAGGCTTAGCCCGAGATTATAAAGCTTAAATTGAAATGAACAGGTCTAGGAGATCCTGAAGTACAAGTGCAATTTAGCACTTTTTTATATGTGAAAAAGATGCTCGTCAATCAACTTGTTTAATGCGATCAATTTAAAGGAAAATAATCCAAGTTTTGGTATTTACTATTGATTGTGGTTGCTGTGACAGTCTCAGTGTGAGGAAAGCAGCAATCTTGACTTTCAATTGTCAAAGTTGTTGATTTTCAAAATCCATCCGGTCTCAAAGTTATCACTTAAATGTAAAATATTCGATTCACCTTTGAAATGATATGTATAATTTAAAACTTCATCCATTCAACAATCATTTAACTTCATGACACACACGTACTCAAATTAAAAATAATATTTATTTTTAAACCAAACCAGCATCAAGCATATATTTTTTTCAAACTTTAAAATTATATAGTGAAGTCCGCTTAAGTTTAACTTAGTATTAAGAACAACAGATTTAGTTCAAAATATTGTAATATCTGAATTCTGAAGTTTAAAGATTGATGACTAAGAAATTGGTATTCTAAAATAAATTTGTTTCATCGAAAAACAAATAATGCAAGTTATAAGTTTAAGTTAAATGGACCCCACTGTCTTGTAACATGGAATTTGAATTTTTTTGGAAACAAGCAAAAATTTCAAATTAAGAGGATTGAATCGACGTTACACTAAAAAAATCAGCTTTAAATAGGCATTTCTTTTGCTCCATGATACACTTTCCTCTCTCTCCCTCATCTTTCAAAAACGCAGACAAAATGACTGCATGGGCTTTAGTCTGTTTAGACACACCCACGGTTGTGGGTGAAGTGGTGCCAACTTTGTACAGAGAGAGTTTATCATAAGCCTGTCATGTTTTAGAGTTCTAGGTGAAAGTGTCAGTGTTAGGCCGGAATATAAAGTTCATATTGAATTTCAGTAACTTTTAACTATAAAATCAAGTCATCAAAGCTAAAAAAGAAATGAAAACATCACACTGAGAAAACTTTTGATTGTGAGAATTTCATATTGTCAGACTGATTTTAGAGATTCGCACTGCATTAAAATTTGAACATTGTACAGTTTAGTCTAAAAACAATTGTTATTGCCTGTAAGCAATGTTCCCAAAAACAGTGAGTGTAAAATAATCATAATGCCCATGCTGATCCATGCATAGATACTGTCAGTGTCAATTAAATTTTTTAATTGTACCTTAAAAGTGAGACATACCCAGTTCATTCACTTTTTTTAAACTGCTAAAAAATAAGTTTGAAGAACTTCTACATCTGTGGAAAAATAATAACTTGCTGAAAACACTTTCAGTATATATATAACCATCACGAATGCAAACTGCATAAATAGTATGTCTTTGGAAGAGCTTTTGCATAATTATGTGCCTTAAATTCAAAGAGATGTTCCCAGCTTTTTTCTTTTTTGCTTTAGTTTCTAGTTTTCATGTTTTTGTCTGATCTTTGCATGGATCTGTCATGAGTCTATATGAAAATTTAACTTAAATTCATTGGTATTACTATTAGTACTATTACTATTACTCATCCTGTTTTTTTTTCTTTCTCTTTTTTCCCCACCAGCTGAACCTCTTCCTTTAATGGATATATGTCGTCGGACAATCCTGGCCCAGCTTGGCAAGCATAGACTACAGGAGACGCACTCCCTTCCTATACCTACATCAGTCAAGCAGTATCTACTTTACCAATCATAGCACTGGCCACTACCAGTTATCATCCTCATTATCATTGCCATCAAAATTATCATCATTGTCACTTCCATCAGCACCAGTAAGCTTTGCCATCAGCGCTGGCGAGAACATCTTCATCACCATCACCGCAAATCACCAACGTCGTTGGGCAGTCTGGTATGCATTTTTTTTCACCACCATTCTGATCAATACCAGTTGGCTTCTATGAAGATTCAAATTTTGCGGTCCTCAAGTTTTAACATTTGTCATAGATTCACTGTCGTCCACATCAGCCTCTCGGAGAAGGTACTTTCATTTCTACTACTGCTACCACATGCCACAACCAGATTGCCACTGCACAGACTTAGCGCTTGTAACTTCTCATTGCCCTGAGCTGGAAAAAAATAACCGGCTGTAATGACTATTGTGCTTACTTTACTATTCTTAACCATTGAATTCGAAGAAAACAAAAAAAAATTTTGAGAGAAAAAGAAGAGCTCAAAAGGCGCTTTTTATGTCATGGCATGGTGTTGGGGAATACAAGTGTTGAACCAGGAAACACCTACTACAGCTGCAGTGTTGCTGGGTTGTTCTTTTTAATTATGTGTACGTTATCTCAAACTTGGTTTATTTTGTTCGATAATTGATTGAATGTCAGTTTAAATTTAATTTATTGTTAAATGTAAGCGTATAATTTATTGTGCTCTTTGATTACATTATTATTGCAAACTAAGCACTATGGCTTTTTGTCTGAGTAGTCTTTGGAAATTTAGACTTTTTTATGTTTGTTATTGATGTTGTTAAGTAAAGAATAGGGTGCTTTGTAGATTCTTGAAAGGATCAAGGTTGTAGGGGTTTGGACAGCGCTATTGAAAAAAAAGTGTCTTGCAGGAAATTTTTCTTTAAAAAATATACAAATATATTCAAATCATTGTAATGATTATCTGTGTTTGTCAAACTCAAAGTACCAATATCTAAATTGATTAGAAATGCTCATAAGACTATCTTTTTGGATTATTTTACCCTTTCAGTTTTCATTTTCAAAGTTGTATCCAACAAGAACCTTTTACCGTTTTAAATACTTGCAGGAAAAAGAAAGCTAGGTGGAAAAAAAAAATGAAAAATCATTATTTTGAACAGGTATGCCAAATTTTTTGGGGGGTTTTAAATTAAATCTGTTTTATTGTTTATTGTGCGACATGTGTCCATGCCATATGACGAGAAATACTTTGCTATCCTCATTTTCACTGTTTTTATTTAATTGTCTAATATCCCAGTCATGTATAAAAAAAAATTTTTTGAACTAAAGGAAGGCTCTCTGCTGACAATATGTTTTTCCTCAACAACGGTTTTATTGAGATAACTAAGGTCAGCAATTTAGTCAATATTATCATGTCCAGTCCCGCAAAGCCTTAGGGGATTTGCCTTTAGAAGAAAATGCAGTGTGCGATTTAAATTTTAGAACAACAAATTTTCTGATATAGTGGAACCCTTTAAATTTAAACCAACGTTCTAGGGACTGCAAAATTAACTTGGTTCATCTATCTGAAGGCACATGATTTTTTGAAAATTCGTTGGAATTAATTCCATGACTTATTCTCTTTTTCGTTCTTCTTATTTTTTTTTCAAGTATAGTTAGCATGTAATTAGCCCTCTGAGGATTTAACACATAAATTTCAGTTTTAACCGGGTATTTCTATTAAAATAGAAGAAAAGACATTTAGGTACCATGTTTTATTTTATCCATTTTCGGTTTAGCAGAGTTTTATCTCAGCTTTAAATGTGGTTTTACTTTTTAAATATATCCATAAACTATCAGTATCACACGACATTTTATTTTTTACTAGTGCCGGTGTTTACTTGTTCTGAGGACATTGCATTCTGGGTGTATTGTAACGATATAGGTTATCATTTTTAATTAGCTCACACGTAGGAAGGTTCGGAAGACAAAAGAGTTGGCCTTCTGAGGATGTTTTATTAATGTTTGGAAGAAAGGCTAATTCTGTTTCAAGAAGATGGAGCTATCATCCTTGTATTAACAGTGGCAGTTTTGTTCTCTGTTGATTTAGATTTTATAATTGCAATTTTGTTTAACATCAGTGCTGTTCTTTGGATTTTATTACCATCCTCTACTTAGCACTGTACCAAAAACATCTAAAAATAAAATCTATGGTTTTTGGACTATCAGGAATGCTTAAAAGGTCTACAAAGAAAAAGCAAACTGGATGCAGCTGGTGCGAAAAGTACACATGGCTTGTAGAAAGATATTGAATGAATTTAAGCATGTTTTGAAAACAAAAATTCTGTTACAAGTTTTTGGTTAATTTTTTTACATTAGGATAGAAAATCACAGTCAGTCTGAACAACACATTTTTGCAGTAAGATGTTCCTGAAATATTTAAAGGTTTTAGTCCACTGCTTTTGGTGTAAGAGCTGTGGGTATTTTCATGTATCATTAAAATGCAATGCCTGATGGGGGCTTGTATAGTATCGCAACCCCAGAATCATTCCTTGCTGTGGTGGAGCTGTACCAACCTTTCAAATTCATTAATTACTCTCTTGAAGAGATTGTGCAGGGGGTTTCGTCGTTGGCTGTAGGCATTTTCCAGCTTTTAAGTGTTTGTGTTCCATCCCATTGTTTGGGAAATCAAAGCTAGTCATCATCATTTTGTTCAGTTTGTGTCAGATGTAACCGTTCTCTGCTACTGATTGGCAAGTGTGACATTGGTAATCTCAGTTTTTATTTTGCAATTTGTTAATGATTTCATCATCATGAGGAGAAAGAATGAGCATTACAAATAGAGTGAATTAAATTGACTGTAAGTATTAATTATGACTGAGTCAATGTTTTACTTTTTTGTTTGTTTTATTTTTAAGAAAATTCTGTTGGCTTGTGTTTGTACAGGATTCACCTTTCTACTTTAAACTGAAAAAGAAAGAGAAGATGTTTGAATCCGTCATTTTTTTTGCATTTGAAAAATTTTTATGGCATAAGTTATTAGTACCGGTATTCACTGTACGAGAAAAGGACTCAGAAATCTGCTGCTCCCTACAGGGATGCCACTCATCAGTTATTTTCCCTTTTTTTTAAAGCATGGGAAGTTTAGTGAACAGATAAATTTGAACAAAATCTATTCATGGACAATGGCTAATCAGTGCCTCTAAATGACATTTTGTATATATATATTTTAAAATACCTCCAGAATTTTCAGTTATTTTCAGGAAATGTTAGTGGCGCCCCTGTTCTTTAAATCAAATTAAGCGACACAAATTGATCCTTCTACTAAAGTAAATCTTTCTCAGATTGTGTGTGTGTGTGGTTGTTTTTTTTTTCTCCCACATATTTCTGGGCTTATGTACATGAAGTCAAAATTCTATTTAATTATTTCAGATGTGCTCATTTGCAAGAAGTCATTTCAGATATTATGCCTGATGGGAGTTTTTGAATGTTTTGTATATATATCACAGGAGAGTTCATGTCCTTTTATGACTTGTGGTTTTTACGCAATACTCTTAATACATTTTTGTCAACACAATTGAAACTCTAAAATTTGTTGATGTCTTCCCCTGCTATATTTCGGATGTCCTCTAAAATTGATTCCTTCTGATTTTGATACCTAAATCAGTGTGTAGAGGGGTATGACCACTGCTGATTTAGAGGTTTGTAGAAAGTTTGAAGGTTAACATCTCCAGAAATGTTTTGTAGCTTTAATTATAATTATTAAAATTGAGTTAATGAAGCAGAATAATGGTGGTGATAATCTTTTTTTAGCCTGTCGCTTTTTTTAACCCCCCCCCCCCCTCCATGATTGCTGTCTGTGGTTATTAAGTTTTAAGACTGCCGTCTTTTTCTAGCATCATCTGGGGATTGTGAAAATGCTTGAACTGACAGTGCTTTGCATATATATACAGTTGATGTCTCTGAGGGATTAAGATCAACATTGACTTATCCATACATCTACTCTACTTAATCAACAATGGTTGAGGGGGGGGGGGGAAGCATTAAAAAAGTTTAAGTACGGTACGTTGGAAGTTATTACATGGTTAACTCCCTTGACACTAGTTTTTGCAAAATTACTTCCAACTGATGATATTTGTACTGGAATAAAGGAGGGGGGATGATTTATGATTTGACTTTTTTTGAGTATTTTGCGCAGAGATAAATGTAGACTATAGCTTGGTGTTGCATTGATTACCAATAACAGTTTGACTGTGAACTGCAAGAATTTATCAGATCTGATAAGTGATACAGAACTGAAAATGTGACATGGTGTAAGTGTGTCGGGAAAAAGAAAGGGAAGAATAGATCCAGACCTATGCCTAATCTTACAAAGACTATGTCTTACAATTACATGTAGGCCTACATTATTTACTTTAGTGATAAGTAGACTGGAGATAGAAAAAGCCTTACGCTTAACAAGTATGGGGGAGAAAGGTGTGGAAAGAGTTACTTGCTTGAAAGTTGAACATTGGGCTATGATCTGTGGGCCATGTAGAAGACTGGCACTGGGTGTGTAGTCTAGGTCCACCCTTCGGCTGGCCCATCCCTGACCATGGGTTTACTTTTTACCTAGCCAAAGAGACTTCAACCTCTTGTGACTGACGAGAGTGGGTGAATTGTTGTGTAATGGGTTAGTGGGGACAATGTAACAAGGCAGTACAGGGGTACAAAGATGCGCGTAATGGAATGCTTGTGTTTCCTCTTAGTCTCATTATAACTATCAACACGACATCTTCACTCTTATTTTGAATTACAAGAGGAAAGTAAAGATCGACTTATCCAGAAAGATTTATAGAATACATAGGGAAATGGGGCAGAGATATTAGGATCTACTTGACCGTCATGGCGGTTGAGTCGACATCAACTTAGCAGTTTCTTTTTTGCAGAAAAGCCATTAGAAAAGGGAATGTACTCGGAAATAAAAATCCACTCAAACGAAAATTGGCTCACACAAATTCGACTCAAGTGAAGTCGACCGTTACCTGTAGATAATTTGCTCAATACCACTGCCATCAGCAAGTTGAACCATTTTTCAACAAAAATAGTTAATTGTATTTGCCCAGGTGTGTTTTATTACTTAGAAAAGGTTTTATTTAAAAGAGGCCTAAGAGAGTTTTTGAATAGCAGGATTTTTTATGTATTGATTGCTTTGAGAGAAATATCTTTCTTACACCAATAGTTCTTACTGTATAAGTATTTTAAGTTCAGTATTTTGAGTTTTGAGTGTCTTATTAATGCTTTCTGTGGCTGTCTTGGGTATGAGGTTCTATCATTGTGATTGTATATTATGAAGATTTTAGCTCCAAACTTTGAAGCAAGAATTCAATAGGGAGAGATTATTTTAAACATTCCAGCAGCTGCAAGGAGTAGTGAATGCGGGCATGGTGATCTTACTGTCTCTAAGGACCAGAGTCTCAATTCTATAAAGTAATCGTCCACCTCCAAGAAAAAAAAACAACAAAAGAACAGAGGAAACATATCACATTGTATTTTTTTGGAGTGTTACAAAGACATGTGAACTGGGTAGAAAGCATGTGAATAACATTTAAAGAACGGTGAAACTGGGAGCACTGGAAATTTTTAAAAGTTTGTCTCTTGTCTTAATTTCTACATGTTTTGACAATTTTGAGATATCTTTTTATTCAGTGGATTGAACCATAGCTTTATGCCGCACTGTGCAAACAAGGCAACTTTGGTGTTTAATCACTATACTTAATGCAAACATTTTTAGCCTCTAGGTCTAAATCCAGGCTTTTTCTCTATTTTTCCAACTTTCATTCAAAAAAAAAGATTACATAAATTCAGTGAATTCTGTAGTGTTAAATGTAACAAACAATGCAGATCTATAAATTTCTCATATTGATCTAATGGTGGTTTTAGTTGTGCATTCTGACATAGTAAGAGTGAAATTATATGACTCAGCCGTAAAGTATTTAAAGAAATTAGAATCTATCAATTAAGGTTCATCTACAGTAGGATCATGTTTGTATTCTTTTTGGTTTTTCATTAATGACTCTCGTCGATCACAAACTCAATCACCAACTTATGAATAAGATCTTCATATGTCTTGCAACTAGTCAAAATGAGTCTGAAGTCAAAATTGGAAGGTAGTCAGATATTGTTATCACAGAAAAGCTGATTTTCTCTATTTTCTAAGAAAAGTTACAGAAAAGCTCCTGCATGCTTCTGTATGAAGTTATAGCCGTTTAGAGTCGGCAGGGGTAGGACTTGTAAAATTTCAGAAAAAGGGAGAAAATAGCATTAAAAGTTGAAACGACTATAAAGGTTTTGAGGCCTTAGTATCGTACCAATTAAAATTAAACCTATAAAACAGGAATTAGGCGTTAAAACTGTTTAGAAATGGTTTTAACGTCAATATCTAAAACAAAGAAAAATTGGTTTTTGAACACCCACAAAACTTAGAAAGCCTGTATTGCAAAACTAGCCATTTGACTCACAACTCATTTGGAAAGAATGTGAAGCACAATACTTTGTTACATACGCAATTACTTTTTAGGGACATTTCTGTCTATTATCAAAACTTTCTGTGCTCCATGCCTGTGTTCACATGCCAGTTTGCTTCTTTATATATTGTTTATGGTGTGAGTGTATTTGTCATCTTTATATAGATAACTGATGGGGAGAATAATTTAGAATACATTTGTATTTTCAAGACGTTTTTTTTTTTTTAATGATGAATATCTTATGAAAG
>BMAT01004218.1:7551-17780 GCA_019649035.1 Elysia marginata | reverse complement strand
CAATGTCTAACTTCGTTACAATAATCATAATATGATTCATATTTATCATCCTACATTTATCATAGCAGAGCATGGGCTATAAATTTCCCATTTTTACTTTCATGTTTTGAGTATTTTTTGATGAGTTTGATTTCCAAATTTTTGTAAGGTCAGATTTTTCAACAATACAATTATAAATATTTTCGTTATCATGCATATTTTCATTTTACTGGCATGCATGAAGTTTTTTTTAAGCTTACATAGATCTAGATCTTTTTTTATTCCAGTTTCAATCAATTTTTCATAGTACATGTACAAATATATTGCAACAGCTGCCATGTATTTATTACTACATACATGTGCTGTACTAAGCTTTTCTAATTCAATACTTTCAATACTTGTGAACTTTATGAGATACACAGTAAGTTGTATGACTGTGAGACAACGGACATGTGTATACAGGTTCTATAAAGTAGCTATCAGTTGATACAATTAATCAAGCTAGACCAACAACACTAAGCTATCATCATCAAACAGGCCTCAGGATGTGTTCTCTGATTAATCCTTCTTGAAGCTGAATCCATCATCCTTAAAAGATAGGCTATATATAATATATCAAGAGCAGAGTACAATAATGTTTACTACATGGGGTTGTACATAGAACGCAATACATGCACACTGTATTTAATTTTAATGTTTCAAGCGATTAAACCTGTCTTCACTGTTAGTTCATAGTTGTTGCAGACTATTATGGGAGTGGGACTGTAGTCGAGCTTTTGGTGTTAGCGTTTGCGGTCATGTTACAATAAATTAGATAGCAACATTTTTACCTAACCCTTACCTCATGATAAGATTATGAATGTTCTTTCTGCCTTTGAATCTCTTTTGAAAACACCCTCTGTGTCAATTTTTTTTTGGTAACCAAACGGCAACATCGGTTCTATAATTTTGACGTTGTTTTAAAAGACACATATTTTTGCTTTATTTCAGTTATTTTAGAAATGTCAAAGTTGTTCAAGTACTTCAGTTTCAATTTATATGAATTTAGAGACCTAGCAGAACAAGACATAGTGAACAAACATGAGTGGCAGTAGAGGCCGGCATCGGATGGACTGGGATGGAGGCTCTGATTATTCGTCCTCACAAAGAAGAGGCAGTGGTGGTGGCGGCTTTGGGCGATATAACGACAGGCAAGAAAGGCCCAGAGGGGGCTGGAGAGGCAGGCGTGGCAGAGGTTATGGAGGGCCAGATCATGGCTTTCGGGATGATGGCCATGAATATCAAGGAGGACGTCAGGGAGGAAGAAACTCTTATAGAGGAGGTGGAGAGAGATTTCGTCAAACATTTGATACACCAGGTTAGAGTAGAAGTATGGACATGAATGAATTAACCAGTTCTGATATTTTAGTTTTGGCATTCACAGCAAAATTTACTTTTTATGTTTAAAAAACATTATTTTGTATACATCTTAATTCTTAAAGACATTTTTAATACATAATGATGATAATCTAGCTGGGTTCTTTTGCTGAATTTGTGCTGTATGCGCTCACATTAAAGTGCCTGCACTCAGACTGAAGGCACTTAAAAAACTTTTCTTTAAAATACACTGTAATGCATTTTGTATAGATCTGTAATCACTGATTTTGAACTCAAGTCTTGATCTGCAATTATAATGTGGAATTATAATGCCTTTGCAATGCCCATGTTTAATTCAATTTTATCTGAAGTGTAAGAAATGTAGGTATGAAAGAGTTATTAATAGTACTTTTTTCATTATAATATAATTCTGTGGCCATATTTTGTTGTATTTTGAGTATCTAATAGCTGCAATAAAAAAAAAATTGTGTGTTTTCATATTTACTACAAAAGTTTATAAAAAAGGGTGGTTGAAGTTTAGCATTTGTAAGGGCTATATCACTTTATGTTTTTTTTTCATTTTAGTACTGTTTGCCCCATCTAAAGATAAGAGGAATATTTATAGTAAATTGAGAAGAACAGGCATGTAACTCTAATGAGTTCAAAAAATTTAATTTGTTAAACTAGTCACAAAATAGTTGAATTATACAAAGAATAGTTATGCTTAAAGGTTTCATCTCTGATGCAAATTCTAAGATTGGTCATTTGCAGGTTGTTCCAAAGCTATGAATTCATCAGTTAAATAAAAATATTAAAATAATAAATTACATTCATGTAGAGACTAATTTTTTACTAAACCACCAGGCGGTTATGATGATGAGGATGAGGGTGCTTCATCAGGCAACAAACCCCCACCTCACCTTAAGGGTCGAGAAATAGGGATGTGGTATGCAAGGAGATCTCAAGCTCGGAAAGAGAGGGATGAGAAAACAAATGTAAGGCCGGCCCACCACTTATTAATGTTAATGTATTTAAATGTTGATCTGTTTGTTTCCTTGATCTTGCTCTCTAGTTTTTTTTTCTCTTTATTCTCTTCTATTTCTTTCTCTTTCTAGACATTCCAACAAATATACAAACTTAAAATTTTTTGCATCTTTTATTGGCTTAGTAGGCCTAATTAAGATTAATAAGAAAATGAATAAGTTGCATTGCTGCTTAATTAAATAGAAATATTTAAACACATTTTGTTCTGTCGTTCTTTTTAGTATTATCATGAGATGTGGTTATAAATGTGTCAAGTTGCCATTATGATTATTTAACAAATTTTCACCTTTTTTTTACATCCTGAATTTGGTCTGCAGAATTCACATAGGCTAGAATTTTTCCAGGTTTTGGTGTAGAGCATAGATTTCAGTTTTTTCAAGCAGTGCTCCAATACTCATAAAGATTGCAAATGTTGGAGGGAAGGATTTTCTCTGTCACTTTTGAGATTCTAGTTGTTTCATGTCCTTTTTGAAAAATATGTCCTGTTGTCTTGTTTGAACCATCAAATGAGAAGACAATTATTTGTAGAAACAATCTGAAATGTATTCTTTTATCCATTAGAGACCTACAGTATCCATGGATAAAGACAAAGAGCAGAATATTCGCCAGCTCCTCAGCACTCTTCAGGATGAGAAAACTGACAGGACCTCCTTGTCTTCAGCTCAGAGTTCAACCCAAACTTCACAACCTTCGTTCTCAGCATCGAGTATGTCTCAGGCCTGGACAAGTGTGATTTTCTCAATAAAGTCTTAACAACAGAGAGAATGGGGCAATTATTAAAAGTTCCACAACTTGCATTAGAACGAGAGGGCTCAATAATACATTTCATTTTTAGGGAAGGTAGAGGAGGGGGGGGGGGGCTCCTGTTATTACTCAGTCTTTTTTTATCGTTATTTTTAAGTAGAGGGGGATATCCTGTTTTTCTAAGTATATTGTGTTGTTTACATCGGATTATCAATATTGAATTTCTTTGGCTATGAAGGAATTGAGATAGAGACTTCCAGTTTCATCTACGTGTTTTGATTTTTCAACATAGTCACTTTGCTAATTGTCATACTTGTCCCATTACCCTTTGACCTTGATAATCTTTAGCACAGCTCAATATTAGATGCAGCAATAAGACCTGTGAAGATTTCATTGGAATTTATTAACTCTTTTATGGTCAGGAGATTCAATTGTGATAATGCCACTTTCAATCTCAAAATTTTATAACTGTTACACTCTCCTGTAGATTATTTTAATTTTATGCATCCTGATAATTCATTGTAGAATATTTGAATATTGAAGTGAAAAGGTAAGTAATTTTCTTTGTAGGGTTGACCTTTTAAATTATATTAACAATGTAAAATTTTTAGAAAGTTATTTTCAAATCTCTCTAACATTTTCTTTTTTCTTTTAACTCTACAGCCAATGCCTGGGGAAGCGGGGCCAGAATGAATGTGTCCTCATCAACATCAGCCTCAGCAGTAAAACCACCATCATCACCTTCACAGCCATCATCAGAGTCATTAGAAAGCAGCTTTTCTGTAGGGGTTGTCCCTGTTGCTGTGCCTTCCTCAATTCAAACAACTTTTGTGTACCAGGAGCAGCAAAGTGAAGGTTTCTTTTTCTTTTGTTTTTTTTTTTTAAGAGAGATGATTTATGTGACTGTAACCTGACAAAAAGAAGACAAAGATATCAATAAAAACTTTGTAAATTTAGCCTGCATAGAAAGTTTGAAAGTGCACCCAAAATAAGTCAGGTTTTGCGTATTGCATCAATGCAAGATTTCCAATTTTTGCAGGATTTCTGATTTTTAGCAGGTTTTTTTTTGTCAAAGAATTAGTAAAACTTGAACAAACTTAAGACTTCATCATTTAAAAAAGCCTCCAAACTTAACTTGATATAAAAATTAAACACTTTTTGGGGCTCTACAGCTGTTTAGGCTCTAGTACAGAGTTATATCTATCTTTTTAAGTTGATCTCTCAAAGATTGTATAGGAACAGATGTTTGTTATCAGTGCTTGGTGGAGAACTTTATAGGTGTCAAAGTTTTCCTGCTTTTTGTACATAAGATTCTTGCATCCCTGTTGTTATTATTTTGAATAGAATAAAATACAAGATGGAGACACAGCTCTTAGATTGCCTGGTTGGGTATAGGGCAAAGAGAGGGACAAAAGATATGCTCTTAACTATGCAAGTTCTGCCGAATAAAAAAAAAAGAAAAATTATGCGCAAGAGAATTTTTGTCACTCTCCATAACTTTATTAAGGTGTTTGACAGTGTCCAACATCTACATCTCTTTACTAAAATGACAGAGATAGGTTTCCCAAAACACATAGTGTTTCTGAAGGCAGCTCTTTACAAAAATATAAAAGCAACAATCACAATCAGGCATTGGTCAGCCATGAAATACACATACTTTAATATTGAAAATTGAATCCATCAGAGCTGCATACTTGCACCTCACCTCTTCAGTACATACACACAGCAAGTAATAAGACAGGCAGACATAGAGTGTATGAGTATCAAAATTGGATCGCCCAATATTACAGATTTAAGATGCGCAAGTAACACTGCACTACTTTTTGAAAGCATACCTATATGAACAGAATATTATACAAAGTTGATGCAGCAGGCAAAAAATCAAGCCTACATCTCAATGCAAAAAAAGACAAAGCACATACACATTAAAGGGTGTCAGAAAATAGCACAGTATGAAGTTGAAGAGTGTTTGTCAAAAACTCAGCAGTTTTCAAGTTTTAGAGAAAATTTAAAGAAAAACTTTTCATCATCTCTTTTGCTTTGTGCAAAAAACTACTTGACAACAATACATAAATGAACCTTATACCAACTTTTGGTTGAAAATTTGGTATAAGCATTTTAAACTTGACTCCAAGAATCGTGGTAACTAAGATTTTTTTTTTTAAGTCGAGTACTGAGTTTTGGAAAACTGTTCTTCAATTCTCATTAACTGTAGAAAGCTCAAAAACAATAACAATCAAAGCAAACGACAGCACCTGTTCGAAGAATATCAAAGCTAGAATACAAACATCTAAACAGCTCAATATCATATGGAAGGATAGAAGAATATCATCACACCTCAAAATAAAGCTCTTTAAATGTCTGGCGTGGCCTATCCCGCTTTACAGACGTGAAGCATGAACTTTAAGATAAGCAAACGAGAGTATACTGGAAGCAGCAGAAATGTGGGTTCTACTGTAGGCTTCTAAGAGTGAAATAGATTGATAAAAAAAAAAAACAACAAAAACATACTTTAGGAATTATCAGCAAAAAGAGAAATTGTACAGATTGTGAACGTGTGCAGACTCATAGATTGGTCTTGTCTTCAAGAAAAAATAGAAGCAAAAAGATAGGCGGGCAGACCATTTATCACATATATTGGTAATATCACAAGGGCCTTTATCATAGGGATGCACGAAATAGAACACATATGTATGGACAGAGGCAACTGAAGAAGGATTGTGTTGTGACGCTGACAGGAGACAAATGGTTAAGAAAATTGTCTTAAAGAGTTCAATCATTTTTGGCTATTAGAGCAGGGTATGTTTTTTTTTAATTACTAAGAATCGAAGATATGGCACAAGGATGCCATAATTAGCTGATAGGAAAAAAAGATTGCCATTACAGCTGATCCAGGTAAGTTATTTTTAAAAATCAAAAGCACAGCTTGATTTTTATCACTGAGGCTAATAATGTCACCGAAGCACTCCCATGTTTAGACTAAATACAGCATTTTTTTTGTCCAACAATGTTTTTCATTTTAATACAAAACGACCGCTATCCTATCTTCTTTTACTAAAAGGATTGGATAGGGATAATTTTTGGCTGGGAGTAGAGAAAAAAGATTAAACCCTAATCTTTTTCCATATAATTATCTCACGACCAAGGCAAATAAGTTGGATGTTATAAACTTAATTTTGAGAAAACCTCATCACAAGCAGTCTAAGTTAATGAGATGTCAATGGTTTTTGCATGTCAAGAATGTAATTTTCTAAGCTTTTTAAATTTAAAAAAATGCACAATAGAATCACAATCTTTTATTGGGGGACAAATGGGTTTTGTTTTTTCTATTTAAAATATAGACAAAAAAAATGCTTTTACAAACCCTTTGTTCAGTTTAAAGTTCTTTTCGTCTGACCTATTTGAATTGGTCGCCAAATCTATGTATTGGGCATTTTTCTCTAATTATAATTACATGAACTCTAATTTTCAATTTAGATGAAGTTAATTGGGGTTCCATGACAACATAAGAAGTACATAGTGGAAATTGATAAAAATATTTTCATAGATCTATATTATTTGAAGTGATTTTTTTTTTATTTTTAATTTTAAATGTCAGACCAAGTGAAGAAAGAGCCACCTGATTCATGGGAGATGAGATCTGATTCGGGCAGTGATGAAAAAGATGAGGATAGAGAAACCAGTGAGTTTGACTTTTTTATTATCTATGACTTTCTGTCTCTTATTCTTTCTCAAAATCTCTTCCACTTTTGCTCTATCTCTTGTTCTCTTTCTCTCCTTATGTTTTAATGCATTTCTTATGTAGGCTCGTTCCACAGCATAGGCCATGGACGATTCCACGCCAGCGCACTATGTTCTGGGCTGCTGCATTCATCTCACCTAAGCTCATTCCATGTCTTTCCAACTCCTTGGTCTGGACGGCACTAAAGCATATATGGAATAATCTGAATAATATGAGCCTCTGAAACTTTACATCAAACTCTCTACAGTGACGTCCCAATCTTTCTCATCATGAGTTTTACTCTGATCATAATAATAGGATACCATTTTATGGATATTTTTACATTTCATACACCCTTACCATTATGATTATTAATATATTTAGATACACATGTATTCATGTGGAAATTCTTATTAATTTGGAGTAAATATATTTTATATATCTGTGTATATACCTTGCATGCATTATTATATAACTGGTGATTTTCATTTTGCGATGTGCTTTTAATGCTGAGCAGTCTTACTGATCTATGTCATATTCGATGTAAGTTCTTATTTTTTCTTTCATAGATATGTATTTTAATTTATTGTAAAGCGCCTTGAACTTTTAAAAAGAAGGCTGTTATATAATTAAAATTCATTATTATCATTATTATTAGTAAAATTGTCATTATCATATTATTTTTATAATTTCCCTTCTTCTTCTACTTCTTCTTCTTTGTCTTAGTATTTAATATAACTCGCTTTCCTTCAGCAGAAAAGGAGAAATCGACCTCACAGGAAGACGTTGAAGAAGTGGACCAATACAACGATGATGGCGACAATGAAGTACCGAGTGTGACCGGTGTTGTACAGTACATGATGTCCCACGGGGACTTCCCGTACGGTTCTGAGACTGCTGAGCCAGACTCAGGTGTGCAGCTAACCTGATGGTGCTTTTGTTTTAATGTAGAGGAATTTGAGAAATATCCAGTAATGTTTTATATCAAAGATTTGAAAAGTGATTGGTAAAAAACTGGCAGAACACTATTTTAAATGTTAAGTGAAAATGGGCAAGACTGTTCCAAATGTCAAGGGAAAACAGGTAAGGCTCTGTTCTAAAAGGGGAAAACAAGAAATGACAATTTTGATAAATTGTCAAAGGTAGATTTCAAATGTAGTGTTGTCAGAAGATGTATTGTGATGGCTTAATGGATAAGGAACACTGCTACATTCACCAGTTTGAAGGCCTTAAAGGTAAAGGTAGTCCCATGCTCGACATGAGCGTAGGGACACAAGGAGCAGGGGGGAGCAGGGTCCTTGTTTTTCTAGGCACACGGCATAGTGAGGTAGTTTGCCATTGCTTTCCTCGCCGCCTTTACTTTCGCCGAGTCTTAAGAGACCTAGCTACCCATCAAGTGCTGGGTGGGCACAGGGGAGCAAATAAAATTTCACCCGGACTGGGGAAGGCCTTAGGTTGTAGAAATGAAAAAAAATCTTTGTTGAAGTACAGTTTGAGAAACTCAGTCCTGTTCAGTATTTTGAGTTGTACTCTTAAAAATGACTTGTTGAATGTGTTGTGTATTTTTTCATTCAGGGACTTGTTAAATCTAAAGGGATATCTACCCCCCAAATACTTTTTAAGATTAACTCCCTGTATTGTGTGGGACGTCTTTCAGAGTTTCATCAAGATTTGTCCGAGACTGGAAACCCAGCATTGGACCGTGAGATGACAGAGAATACATCTTCTTTAGCAAACAATCCTAGCTTTGTGAAAATGTTGGAGTTCAGAAAAAAACTCCCATCATACACCATGAGAGAGGTTAGTTGGCAGGTGTTTTGTGTTTGAGAAGATAATTTGCTGAGTATTACTCATGTGTTAAAGTGGGAGAGCAATGTCAAACACTCTTTGATCCTTTATTTGACACTTTGTTTGAATACAACAGAATTTTAATGTAGAAAAATGTGGACAAAACTCAATTATTCAAAATTGGATCCCAGACATTCTCAAGGTATAACTTTAATCCTTCAAAATTCCATCTGATTTATTTCTACCTTAATCTAAAAAAAAAATTGAAAATAAAGAAGACAAATAAAAACATGAAAACTTGTTGATTTCTTTTTCAAATTTAATAACAAGAGAACATGACAATTAATCTAAGCTATGCAGAGTTTGCATTTCATCTTTATCTTTTTGCACATTGTTAGACTTAACACTTTTAACCAGCATGGCCTATGAAAGCTCTAGGATGCAGAAGTTATGGGGTTGAAATGAATGCACCGTTTTCAGTTGATTACACATTAGCTTAATTCACTTCATGTGAAGAAGCTTTTTGTCTCTCTGCTTTTCACAGGAAATTGTGTCAACGATTGAGGCTAGTCAGGTGCTTGTGATTAGCGGAGAAACAGGATGTGGCAAGACCACTCAGGCAAGTCAAGGGCAGATGTTTGATTGGTGTGAAATTTCTCTGCCTTTGCTGAAAGGCAGTCGTATATATTTACTTTTATTTTTTTTTATCAATACAGTTCAATTTGGGTGTTTGGAACCCTATGAGAAAAAAACTTTACTACAAATTATCAGTTAAAAAAGGTGAAATGTCGCTGTGACAAAAGGTTGTTTTGCAAAAAAGACAACTTTTGGTGCACAAATATTTTATTGTGTTAATATTTCATATTAATTTTGAATAGGTCACATTTAATTCTAATATAACTAGCAAAAAGCAGTGGATTTATTGATGTTAAAAGCAAATTGTTATAGATACTCTCAAGACTTGCATTATCAGTAAAAAGTTTCCATTTTTTGAAATTCATGTCAGAATCACTCGTGACTCAAAAAGTGTGACTTTTTTTCATGTCAGAATCACTCGCGACATAATGGGTTTTGTGCTCTAAATATTGTGTCCTCTTAAAATTATTTGTGTTCAAAATGTTGCTTTCAGCCCACTGCACATTTCAAGCAAGATTATTCGACATGGTTATAGTTCTGAAAGATTTTATTTAGCCTCGAAGCCTGACATGACATCACTTGCAACACGTCACACGACCTTTTGTCACAGGCACATATCGGTAATCTGAACATTAATTGGATTTTACAAAATTGGAATATTTTTAGGTTCATGTATGGACTTAAATGCATAATTTTTTTAATATAAAAAGGTATGAGCTTCAAATCTAGCTTGACATGACAGACATTTCCTCCTTTGACTCAGGTACGAAATAGCTTGTTGGAGATAAGTAAAGCAATATCTTGTCTGGGTGATGCATTGCTTGAACAGCTGTTTCTTTGTTAGTTAAGAGGATGTTTTGGCTGACATCATGTACAGCTCTGTTTTATTTCAAGTGAATTAAGCTCTTATAAAACAATAAAATACAGTGGAATCCGGATAAAGTCAACACCTCGGGACCGA
>BMAT01004207.1:82808-94887 GCA_019649035.1 Elysia marginata | reverse complement strand
TAATATGCTTACAACACACACCCTTGAAAACAAGGAAGCACACGTTAAATATTAAAAAAAACAACTTATGCTTACAACATGCACCCTTATAAACAAGGAAGCACACGTTTAATATTAAAAAAAACAACTTATGCTTACAACATGCACCCTTATAAACAAGGAAGCACACGTCAAATCTTTAAAAAAAACTTATGCTTACAACGTATTATTATATCCCTGACAAAACTGAAGGAACCTTTCGTTCTTGTGTCTTGTAAGTTGTATATGCCTTCAAACTGGGGCTGGGATAAACTTGAGGAAGTCCAGGACACACTAGTTGGCCTCGATTTGCTGTGTATTTTTCCTAGCTATATTGTAACGTTGAATAGCAGAACTCTAGTTCTAAGCAGAGGAAGCGCGCCCTGTCTTCTCGCATAAGAACATTTTTTAGGAGGCTACGTTTTCATGTTGTGAACTGCGCTATGTTTTTTTTTCATTACGTTGATATTTGAGTGTGTGTGTTGGTGTGTTAATATTACAGCAGTTTTTTCTTCTTTTGCCTGAAGCTGCATAACGTCAAGACGGTGCGGATATGAAGTGCTTTCATTTCTTGATACCGCCACCCATCCTTTTCACCATGGGAACAAGATAAGAAGACGATTAATGTTGTGCACGCCTGTACTGCCGTTAAGGCTACCGTCCGGATCCTTGCCGATGTTCTTGGTAAAGTTGCATTAATCATCCTTTGAGACGTCATGAAACAAGGACACACTCTAGGTATCTAGGGAGAATGCCCCGCAGACACACACGATTTCACTTCTTGGATAAATCAACCCCCTGGAATCTCTCGTTTAAACTGGTCATTTAGTTATCGGCGTTCAGGTTATTCCCCTTCCTTCTCGGTAAGTCCGCCCAATGGGAGACGCGTGTCCCCGTCTTATCTTAGTTCAGTCTGTGTGAATGACGCCCCAGTCGAGGTTGGTTCAGGATTGTTCGAACACGACATTTCTGTACTCCAGTTTTACTCACTTATCAGTAATGCCAGCTGGACTTGAGCATAAAATAGTCTCTCTTGACGAGAAATGGAATCTAAAATGAAGTACATGTAGCGCAGTTTGGCTGTGTTTTCGCGCTATAGGTTTCCAGACACGGTGCTGCACGCCGATGTCCCGACAAGGGAAGTAGCGCGGTGCCACCACCAGTATGATGTGTACATCTGATGCCATCAGAAACAGCTGCTGAAAATTGTAGCCATGAGGGAAACCATGTACACCCCCCCCCCCCCCCCCCCTGGCGTAGTGCGGCATAGGGTCACCAAGGATTCTATGATATATATGCCAAAGAATCAGGGTGGCACGTCTTCTTCTATCTCTCTGTCTATCTATCTGCCTGTCTGTCTGTCTATCTATCTGTCTGTCTGCTTGTTTGTATGTCTTTCTATCTGTCTGTCTGTCTTTCTATCTATATATCGATCTATATATCTGTTGGGTATCTGTCTACCTACATACCTGTCCATCCATTCGTCTATCTATCTATCTATCTATCTATCTATCTATCTATCTATCTATCTATCTATCTATCTATCTATCTATCTATCTATCTATCTATCTGTGTATCTATCTGTCTGTCTATCTATAGTGTTTACTTATTTACATGTTTCGAGGAATGAGCATTATATGTTAACTTCGTTACTCTCGTTTGTTGAGAACAAAGGTAGAAGAAAAGATATTAGAAAAAAGACCTTCAGCTCTCCTTACTTGCCGACCTGTTCGGTCCGATGCTTCACAGCTACGGGGCGGTCGGGGAGGCTAGAACGAGATCTAGCCCT
This sequence comes from Elysia marginata, assembly GCA_019649035.1. Lineage (NCBI taxonomy): Eukaryota > Metazoa > Mollusca > Gastropoda > Plakobranchidae > Elysia > Elysia marginata. The sequence continues at coordinate 93,080 of BMAT01004207.1, read as the reverse complement.
AGTACCGTATCAAGACTGCATGAGATAGCACAAGCAGTAGGCTACTCTTGTCAGATAGTACTCACATCGCGTACAGCATCCTGCCCTTATACTTTACTTCCCACTAGCTCACATCGCTTACAGCATCCTGCCCTTATACTTTACTTCCCACTAGCAGTAAGTCACTCTTGTCAGATTGTACTCACATCGCGTACAGCATCCTGTCCTTATACTTTACTTCCCACTAGTAGTGAGTCACTCTTGTCAGATTGTACTCACATCGCGTACAGCATCCTGCCCTTATACTTTACTTCCTACCTTGAGAACTGACAGCTTTTGACAGCTGGGAGTGTTTCCTCGAAGCAAATCGAGGCAAACACATAAAAAGCTAAGTTAAAGTTAAAGTTTCATGTAAGTTTACAAGGCAGGCAGGAGGATGTTGTTCATGCTGAATGTGTTAACTTAAAAACAGACAACCATTTTCATATAACTTATTGCTTCAGAAATGGTCACCTTGTATGGCAGATCTTAATGGACGTTCTTGTATTAAATCTTACTATAACTAAATACAGAAATTCTGTTTTTAAATTACCAGCTCTTCATTTCGTTTCATCTTCCACTGATTGTTCTTCCAAGCCAAAGTTTGGAAAGCCTATGCTTAATAGAAAACTGTGTTTTTTTAGTTTGGAGATAATTTTATATCTTAAACTTTGTAGCCGGCTTAGCCAATTCACATGAGGCCGATCTCAATCCACATTTATTTTTAAGGTCACCTCTCCTTATTTATAAGCCACAACGAAACAATAATCTCTGTGTAAAAGTAACTTTTGGATAGAACTGTGTCTTTTTCTAACGCCACGACATGTCCGTCGGGGTTTCAACTTTTTTCCCCCATCTCACAGTTATTACAAACATAAGCACATTATTCTAAAGGATTTCTTTCTTTCAACAAAGGCATCGACCCAACTGCTGGTTTTTTTTTTATATTTCTAAAAACTTCTCTCCTTTCCTTCCTGGTTTTCAGATATTGCCAGATCGAGTGGTGCAACATTAGATTTCAATTATGGTCAACTAATCTCGCAAAAGTCAGAGTTACATCTTTAGATTTGAGCTTTCGAACTGTGGATACCTTGCTTGAGTTTTCTCGATGAGGTTGACAAAGTTTGATTGGCCGCGCCGATGCTGGGGTTTATACACGAGGCAGTGGTTTTGACTATTGGCTTGTTGATCAAATGGAGTGCGTTGTTTTACCTGGGGAATTAAAACTCCCAGTTTCCATGCATGCATTAGACTCCATAGTGTCAATACATTGTTATTATTGAGTGCTAGTCTGATTCTCTCTTGATTTCCTCTGTTTCACTTTTTTCTTCCACACGCAGAATAAGCATTATCTAGAATCTCTGCCTGTCTCTGTCTCATTCACCCACCTGCAATCTCAAGTCAGGGTCGGGGGGTCTATTTTAGTCTACTCCTTCCCGCAAGGTTAATCCAGTGCGCCCCGCTGAAAGACTTCCACCATTTCCCCCAACGTTCTGTAAGCCATTTGGCTGGACTTTTGTTATTTCTGGCCAGGACTACCTCATAATAGTCAAACTTTCACCTGAGGTGGTACTTATGACTGTGTTCGTAGTAACTGTTGTCTACTACTTCATCTGGACCGTTTCTGCAACCGGTATCTTTACTGTCTTCTTCTTCTTCTTCTTCTTCTTCTTCTTCTGCTTCTTCTTCTTTCTTCTTCTTCTTCTTTCTTCTTCTTCTTCTTCTTCTTCTTCTTCTTCTTCTTCTTCTTCTTCTTCTTCTCCTTCTTCTTCTTTCTCTTCTTCACCTTGTTTTACTTGTTGTTGCGATTCCTTCTCTTGTTCTTTTTGTTGTCGTTGCTGTTCGTCTACTACTTGTTGTTCTTGTAGTTGTTCTTGTAGTTGTTTTTGTTGTTGTTGTTCTTTTTCTTCTTCTCCCAATGAATTAATATCTAAAAACAGTTGATCCGTATATTAACGCCATTATTGGTACAGTGGTTCGTTTTGTCTGACGGCTTTCTATATAATTTCTAGAAGATCAGAACGTCCGTTACTCTTAGAGGGCCATTAATACTTCAAAACACTGACAACACCTTACCGAGTTCATGTCTTCAGCTTAACAATTCAGTTTGGAATGCTTTTTATTAGACTTTGTGTTTTCTTTGGTTTTCCGGCTGTGGAGCCGTTCCTTTTGGATGGTGTTGTCAAAAGCTTTGCATCTACAACTTTCTTTTTATTGTTGTAACATAGATCAAGAGATCGGTATTTAGACAGCTTCAAGACAAAAGGATGGCCACCAGCGCTTCAGTATGTGAACTGCTAGTCTGGTAGCGTTCCTTTAGATCTGTGGGTGGGGTGGGGTCACCTCCTCTATAGAAGTAATAGTTCTTTTCATGAATGTGCTTTGAAAATTTTCGGAGATAATGCTGCCATTTTTTAATCTTTGGAAGCATTTCGTTCCAAAAAGGCAAAGATAGTTGATAATTGAATGAAATTTACAAAAAAACTCCTTCCCCCCTCCGCTATAGAAAGGTTTGATTTCCATTTTGATCTAGAAACAAGGCAGTCTTTGTTTTGTACACATTGGTTTATTTATTGTCTGTGATTCAAACCTTTTCCTCCCCCCCACCGTAAAAACTTTGAAAAACTTTCTTCAACCATCCTCGAAAACTTGGCACAAACCTGGTTTCCCCTATCCGTGATGTTGTGTCTACGAAGATAGTGCCCATTTGGCTTCGGGGCGGGTAGAACTTTGACAGAAGCTAGATCAAGTTTGTTATCAGGTCTGTTTACTGCTACCCGCCGGCTTTTAGCCAACTTCCAAGCTGTATCTTCTGTTTTGCTTTCGGTTCAGAGTAGGGAACTATCAACCCCCCTTGCCAGCTAGCCTTCACTCTGAAAAAGACCTGTTGCCGCATCAGGTCTGAAGTAGTGAAAGAAACGAGGCGCCTGGTGGAAAACAAAGATTTCGCTCTGTAGAGACCAACTAGTTGTTTTTTTCGTAAAGTTTAAATAATGTTCCGTTTTGGAACGGCAGCTCAAGATAAACATAGGTAACCGTAGGTCAGGAACGAAATCTTCGAAATTAAAGTCGCGAACATAGTGACCTATGACAAGTTTGTTTTAAAAGTGGACAGGCCTGGGTCGGTGTTTTAGTCACGCCGTGGCTCGGTTTGAAGCTAATGACAGGCCTGGCTCGTTGTTGTAGTCACACCGTGGCTCGGTTTGAAGCTAATGACAGGCCTGGCTCGGTGTTGTAGTCACACCGTGGCTCGGTTTGAAATTAGTGACAGAGGTGTAAATCTGAATTAAGGTGATTTCAGCTTTTTGTCTTTCAAATTTTTTAAAATTTCACAAAGGAAGAAAACAATCAGTAATTGAAGAGCTGCTTGCAAGTAACCTTTGTAATGTTAAACTTAATTAAAGGTACAACTCCTGCTCCTGTAAGCTTTTTAGAGAGTTGCCCTTGCCTATTGTTACTCTTTAGTTTTGCTGATTACAAAGCACTAAGAGACTCACGTTGTGTTCAGCTTTTTTTTTCCGTCGGTCATTTACAACCCTGATAGTTATGATCTAGATAATGGTAGTGATAGCATCTCCCTGATGCAGCTCTTGGTACTCAAGTAAGCTGAAACAATAGTGATCTCCAGCTTGTCTGCTTAAACAGGCCTTCCTAGATATGGATTGGAGGCGGCAAATTTAAAACGTACCTATCTGTGGAAAACAGGGACGGATTACGAGCATAACTATGATGAGTTTTTTTTCCTTTTACACAGCTTTGGAAAAAAATCGTTAAGTTTCAAAACCAAAGTCCAATTAAGACCCCGCTGATTTTGTTATTTGAATGAGCTTGAAAAAACTCTCGACCAGCCGTGCGTGTTTTCGTTGTGTCCTTGCTGGTTATTGCGTAATAATAGACATCGACCGGCAACGGGACACCTGGGAATAATTATTACTTCAAGTCTAGTTCAGCTTCTTTTAAAGGCTTGTAGTTTGTTTTGTTTTGGAGGATACAAATGCTCGCAAACAAAGGTTGAAAATTCTATATCAGGTCTCGGAAATAGTAACTAAAAATTTGAAGGTTGCATCAAGATACGTAGGTTGTTCTTTTGTTGACAGCGTTTAAAACTTTGAAAAATGTTGATGAGGGTAAACGTTTATGTTCCAAAAATGTTCCTCTGACCCAAAACAAACCTCTCCACATCTTCTCCTACAACTTTTCTGAGTATTCGTTTAGTTTGGATTGACCTAGTTTAAAGAGCTTCCAAATAGAATGATATTGTAATGAAAATAATGAAAAGCATGTGTCCCCAAGCCACGTAATCTTTTCGAGTCCAATAAAGTTCGAGAGTCATAATCCCCTAGTTTTATCCAAGTCGACGTTAACACTTTTTCCTTACGCTCTTAAGTCTTGAGTTTTCCTATCATTAAAAATATAAGTTTTGCTCCTGGTTTACTTTCGGCTGGACGAAGTTTTTTTTCTTTCAATTTTTTGTTGTTGTAAAGAATAAGTTATTGTGAAACGTTTCCATGGAATCCCCACTGTTTTAGTACCACGTCTCTGACGTGACTTAACTTTTTGGATGTCGGCTTGAAAGGATATACATGTAGTGTTTAGCTCCAGTTTATCAACCCACTCCGTCCTTCTACTAAGACCCGATCCACCCACATATACACTTAGTCCATGGTTTCCACTGAGTTTAAGAGATAATAAATAAAGATTGTTTTTATACAGCGTCTGATCCATTGAATACATACTCTAAGCGTTTTACATGGGTTCCCTGAAAGACACTCACCAACTAATTTACCCTCTGAACTCACAGAGGAATAACACTTAAAGCGCATTACTGCATTCGCACGCGGAACACCTGAATGTGGCGAAGAAATTTGTGTTTGAGTTATCAGAGGTTTATACGGACTGTGAGTAAGAGAGCCCTTGAGATCCAGTTCACACCTCATCTCGTTTTCAGACTGAGCAAAATGAGACAGGTTTGGTTTATCTCTTGTGCTCAGTGTGAGTTATCTGAGGTTTATACGGACTCTGAGTAAGAGAGCCCTTAAGATCCCTATCATTCTTATCCTCGCTCAGCCTGGTTGGTGTTCCGTCTTCTCTGTTTTCTTTTCTTAGGAAATGACTTTTTACTGCTCCATGTTACTGCTAGATCGTCCAACTTTTCTTTTCATAGGCGATGGTGAATCTTAATTTTTGTTGAGATTTTTGGCTTTTGGCTTAAATTTGATTGTGTTTTATCCAGTCTTAAGGGTACTGTTTTTAGCCTGGTGGATATCTTCAACACACTGTTGCTCGGGTGCAATGGGTTTTTCCTTGTCTACCCATCAATCAAGTTATATTTTCTTTACCTCCTGGATTATCCCGACGGTATGAGGTCGTTGCATGCACGTAAAAAACCGACAAAAAAAAAAAAAAAAAAGACGTTCACACGTCCTCCTACGCAGCACCATTGTTTATTTTCCTACCTTTTCTGACATGTCAAAACGCAAAAAAAAAAAAAAAATTCCACAGTTATTGAACAGAATTGCTCTCTCTCTCTCTCTCTCTCTCTCTCTCTCTCTCTCTCTCTCTCTCTCTCTCTCTCCCCCCCCCCTCCTCTCGGCATCAGCACTGGCAGCTCTTTTGGTGTCACCGTAGAAAATGAAATACATGTAGATCTATACAGCGGAATCCTGATAAAGTCAACACCTCGGGACTTAAAAAATTTGTTGACTTTAACGGTACCATTACAAAGATATAAAGAAATACAAAATAGGACTGTAAAACAGTGTTGACTTTAAGTGGATTCCACTGTATACTGTTAAATTTTCTTGACCCACACAGAAAAAACTGACAATGCTCGTCGCCTGTATGTTTAGGATATCGTTGTCTTGGTAAGGATATAATGGGGTAAATTATTCTGGTACTTAAAAACTCATTTTTTATAACATGAAGTAACTGAAATTGGGAGTCTTACTTAATTTCACAATGCAGTCTGTGAAATCAATCTAATCGACTAATTACTTTTAACCTTTACTTTTGTCTTTCTTGTTGTTGCTTTCGTTTCGTTTTTCTTTAGTTCTGTGTGTGGATGTAGCTGTAGTGACTTAGTTTTTTCGAAAGGGCTGAGCGACTCTTAATAATGCAAAAAAGCAACAAAAAACAAGACACCCCCGCCAGCAAAACATCCACACTCAACAAAATATATGGACTTCGTTCTAGAAAGCTATCTCCAGGAATAGAAGAAGTTTCTTTTTATGTGTGTGTGTGGGGGGGGGGGGCGTATTAAGACAGTTGCTTCTTACAGCTGAGTGGCTCCCCTTTCACCTGAGGCGCTGGGATAGATCACATTTCATACTACTCTCAATTGGTTTGGTCTCATTCTCTTACAGGCTTGCAGCTCACATTCATGATTCACAGTAGGATCACTTTAAATGTTTGCTGCATTCAAATTGAGGGTCGTGTGTCTTGCATGGTGCCTATCTACCTTTGTCTTATCATGCGTTATAATTTTTTGCACGTATATTCTTTCTGCCAATCTTTCTTTGTTTTGTTTTTTTTGGTCTGTGTAGCTGCTGTGATTAGGTAATTGACAGCTTAGGCTTCCAAAGTCTTTAAGTTACCGTTCTTGTCTTACTGGTTATATGTGGGGCAAAAAAAAGGGTAGGGGTATTTAAGGCAAGTCTGTTTTTTTTTCCTCTTAAATGTAGTTTGTATACAAGAATTTTTTCTTTCTTCAGTAATGCGTTTGTCCGGCAGTATCCCATTTAGAGAGACACACACATACAGACAAACAGAGGCACAGAGAGAAAAAGAGAGAGTTGTGGATGTAAAAAGACAGAATGATTAAAAAGAGGAACATAGGTGATAAGAGTAAAGAGATTTTCAGGCTAGGGACAAGGCAAAAGATGGTGGTACGGGTGGGGAAGTACAGTTGTGAACGCGAGCTGCTAGGGAATGGAGCGTGGCTTTCATGTGTGTGCGTGTGAGCGTTTACTAGAATCACCGTTGGCAATTTGAGAGAGGGAGGGGGGGGGTTGATGTGATGGGGAGTGAGTAAGAAAACAGCGGCGGCGAACTTGTGTGAACCAACACTATCATTCAGTACATGTAGTAGCACTGCGGTGTGATGTAGGTGCGAGCACTAAGATCTTGTACTATGTAGGCTTTCTGGGAATTACCGTTTCTCTTGTGTTTTTTTTCTCTTTAAAATAAAGTTTAGTTCTTGAGTGTGGATCCTTCGTAAAGATACAGATTTCTAAATGTTATTTCGTACTGTATTGTTCAAGTTTGTAGGTAATTAGGAAATTGCCGGTTTTTTCCTAAAGTGTGTGTGTGTGTTTTTGTGAAAAAAAGGAAGATTTTATAAAGTTGGGTATACTTCAGTGGATCATTTGCATGGATACACCGGAACTATAATTTCGTACATAAATGTGTTTGTTTTATTTTTTCTCCTGTTATTTCCTTGAATGGAGTACCGTGTAGCAAACAGTGTTAATAGATTGCCTGTGGCAAACAAAGGAGAGACTAAGTGAAAAAATCTGGTTACATTTTGTGATAATAATTGTACTTTAAAAGTGTCATAGTTTTTTTATTGTGGTTGTTTAAGAATGAACTGATTTTAAATTTATATCATTATTCGAAAGAGTTCAACATAATCCCCTCCCCTCTTTGTGATGAAAATTTTCCGAGAAACCAAAGTATAATTTTTTAAAACCTAAGTTTGCTTGTTGTGTGGTTTTCCTGAGTTGTATACACTTTTTACATATCAATTCAGAGACGGTCGCTGTAAACTTTTATTTTGTGGTCGATCCAGTATATCAGATTAATAAAAAGAAAAAAAATAATTCATCTTTTTTACAACAAACTTTTAGTCTTATGAAAATGCTTATCAGAAACTCCCATCTTTACACCCGAGAGATTGTCCATTGGATAACAATCTTTTTACCTCTTTGTGAAATTTAGATTTTAATTTTTTTTTACCTGTGGCCAGCAAGTTTTGTTTTGGTTTCAATGTAGAGTGGTATGGATCTAAAGTGTCCCACAGTTTATAATCCTTACAGCTTTTTTAATTCACCCACCTATATCTGTTTTCGTGATGTTTGTGCCAAACTGAACGGCTTGTGATCGTTGTGGGTGACATTTGTGAAGCGAGGCAATGAAAAGGCCAACGTGTAAACTAAATCTATCCATTACACTTCTTTTTGTTGTCAACATGAGCGGCCTTCTACTGAAACCATGAAGTTACAAAACTTCACGCCATTAACGTTTCTATGTTTGTAACTTGTAAAAACTGTTGATGCAAGTGGGCTGTAGTACGGAATGTAAGGTCTCAGACAATGGAGACATGTTTTGTTTTTGTTATGATTTTGACTCGTTTGACTGGGCTTGTAGATTCCCGGTTTTTCCTTGGCGTGCGTCGCATCACATTTTCGATGGGATCCCACAGTGGTCAGTTAGCTTGCTGACCTGGATATGTTTTACTCCTGGTTCAGGCCACCCGGCAGATAATTGTGGTGACCGGTCAATAATAGGTTTAGGTCATCTGCTCTGTAATGTGATTCCATGTATGCCTGCTACCAAGCTCTCTATCTATCTATATCTCTTTCCCTCTGGCTCTCTATCTATGTCTAGTCACCATTCTATCAATCTATCTATCTATGTATATATCTATCATCTATCTATATATCTTTCTCTCTCCTATTAAGTAAATTTCAGCGCAAACGTACATTATCCTTTAAAGTATATTCCTTTTTTATCTGTAACCATATAGCAGTCAGTCTTTACGTGCTGATAAGTAGGATGATTTCCTATCTTTAATTTTTTAAATAATATCAGGTTACGACGAGTGATTTGAACTCTTTTGAACCAGCACAGAGCTCATGTCTATATGTGTTCGTGTTTTACCCGAGCTTCCTTTGGCTCTCTTCAACTTACTTCCCATCTTCTCCACGCCATAGATATCTTCTTAGTCCCCATTTAGAGGCTATTTTAGCACAAACATTATTGTCTGGAAGTGTGTGGAGGACAGTCCCCATTTAGAGGCTATTTTAGCACAAACATTATTGTCTGGAAGTGTGTGGAGGACAGTCCCCATTTGGAGGCTGTTTTAGCACAAACATTATTGTCTGGAAGTGTGTGGAGGACAGTCCCCATTTAGAGGTTATTTTAGCACAAACATTAATGTCTGGAAGTGTGTGGAGGACTCAGAAATTCCGCCATCTATTGTTACGAATGGATCCTTTAGTGTCTGTAAAAGACCCATAAAACGAGAAAACAAGCAGAAGACTACACCAACCATAAGCAGTGGCATCATGGCATTCAACAAGTTTAGTAAAATGAACATAATATCAAACTAAATTAAAAAATGGAGAGCGCCAAGCCTACTAAAACACTCTTATTTTCAGCGTATTAGCTGGGTTCCCCGACAGGCCAGTTCCAGCCAGATTACTTTCTGAACTCACAGAGAAGTAGCAGTCTAGTCGTATCAGTTAGCACACCGTAACGATCTTTCGCCGCCCATCAATCAAATTAAACGAACAGAAAGATTTGGAAAACCACCAAACGTCTGCGCAAAAATATAATCTAATAATGTTACACAATAACTTCAAAGAACCCTGTAAATACGCATTCAAATTATATATCTGCAGTTCAAGAAGGGTGTACCACTTGTGTGTACAGTTGTGATGAAGTGTTGAGGGTGTACCACTTGTGTGTACAGTTGTGGTGAAGTGTTGAGGGTGTACCACTCGTGTGATGTGGTGAAGTATTGAGGGTTTACCACTCGTGTGTTGGGTGTTGCGGTGAAGCGTTGAGGGTGTATCACTCGTGTGTGGGGTGTTGCGGTGAAGCGTTGAGGGTGTACCACTCGTGTGTTGTGTGTTGTGGTGAAGTATTGAGGGTGTACCACTCGTGTGTTGTGTGTTGTGGTGAAGTATTGAGGGTGTACCACTCGTGTGTTTTGTGTTGTGGTGAAGTATTGAGGGTGTACCACTCGTGTGTTGGGTGTTGTGGTGAAATGTTCAGTCATCAGTCCTGTTCACTCAGTATTGTGAAGCACCTAGATCAGCAGCGCTTGTAAGCCAGCCACTGTAACTTCCACGGCAACTTCCGGCAGATCTAGGACTACCTGGTGTTTGTCCTAATTTGTGGGCTTTGGGTCTCAATACATTAACACTAGAGAGTGCTGTCCCTCCTCTGATTGGGTCTCTATACATTAACAGTAGAGAGTGTTGTCCCTCCTCTGATTGTGTCTCAATACATTAACAATAGAGAGTGTTGTCC
>BMAT01004197.1:409021-419065 GCA_019649035.1 Elysia marginata | reverse complement strand
ACCAACAACAACAATAACACGAACAACAACAGTAACATCAACAACAACAGTAACACCAACAGCAACAAAAACACGAACAACAACAGTAACACCAACAACAACAGTAACACCAACAACAACAGTAACACCAACAACAACAGTAACACCAACAACAAAATTAACACTAACAACAAAATTAACACCAACAACAACATGCAAATAGAATAAAATTTAATTAGAGCCACGCACAAGCCTAGACAATTATTTAAATGAAAGAATAATCCCATTTTATGTTTCCATGTATGTTCAGCAAGACAAAATAATTTACAACAAATCGTCTGGATGTGGTCATTGTTACCACCCTCAACACACCTCAGAGTAGATTCGTCAAGTATTGGAGAGACAAGTATACAATGTTTCTTCTTTTTTTGCGTAAAGTGTGACTGAATCATGCGTAAGTAGCTAAATCACGAATGCGATTACGCTTGTATGATTTTAATCACAAAGTGCCGGAAACGGGCAGATACAAATGGACAAATAGAGAGATGTAAGGGAATAAAAAGGAAGATTTACAACCTATAACTACGTAAAATAAGGAAAAAAAACACTAAACAGTCTAACTTTATACAGAAATATGTTTCTGCTTTATTGTAATGCCTTCTTCATAAACGATACATAACGTTAATACAAGGGAGATATAAAATATCTCACTCACTCAGTCCCTCGACCTCAGGGTTTAACTAAAGACAAGATTTCATTGAATATGAAGACATAATGGGATTATCCTTAATGCCTCTCAACTTCCTAAAATTATACTAGCGCGAAGGGCTAAAAAAACTGCTCGTCTAGCTTGGGCGAATTCTGCCTTAGTACTTAAAAACAGAGAGATACAGAGAGAGAGAGAGAGAGAGAGAGAGAGAGAGAGAGAGAGAGAGAGAGAGAGAGAGAGAGAAAGACAGACAGACAGACAGACATGCAGACTGACAGACAGAGACAGATAGACAGACAGACAGAGAGACAGGGATAGAGAGATAGGAAATGGTCTTAGCACACAGGTTATCACTATGGTGTACAAAGTAAAGTTTAGAATTAATTAAAGTTCCTTCATCTATATGGATCTATATTGGAAGGTGAACATAGATTTAATATGCACCTAGGGATTCTCTAGATGTACCCTGTGGTAGACTTGCTACTCCCTCACACACACACACACACCATCACACACACACACAAAACTAAGTTTAGATAACGGTGTGCGCTGCAGTAATGTTATAACACTCCCAAAATGCTCCATTAAAACATATAAAGAGACGACAAAAAGACAAAAACAAACCATGTTTTGCTTTAAAATTTCTTTTCAGTTGGTACAAAAGATTAGATCTAGCTGTTTTGACAATTTGACACGACCATAAAACCAACATTAAGTGCGATAAAAAAAGAAACTTGTCCATGTTTGAAATGTACTTTTCCGATCTAGATCATCCATAGACAATGAGCTAATAACTCTTGCCGTTTCTTAGTTTGGTTTGTTTATAAGTTTGTAACAAATGAGTGACAGCTTTTTACGACCATGCAGTATGTTCGTCATAACCTGAAGAATTAAAAATTTCCATTAAAGGCGTCAGTAATGTTCACACCCATAAGGCTATGTCGATCGCATGGCTGTCAATAGAAAACGCGTAGCCTGAAGTAGATCTACCATTGCGCGCCAGCATCACACAATTTACAGCTGCAGACTGCATGCAGCACGCGGGCCACGCATTCGCGTCATTGTGAAGCCTGGTAAGACTATTAGGTCTAGAATCAACCAGTCAAAACACTGAAGATGCCAGAGCCAGGCACTTAAGTGTAGATATTTACGTTTGCATCACCCTTTTCTTCACTTAATTGCCCGAAAATAGAAGGCAGTTTAAGAATGGGGTTTTTAATAAGTTTGAGTGCTGACGTCAAAAGAATATTATTTTATATGTTGAGTTAATGATGTTTCGGTTTTTTCGGTCTCGCAGTTTCGAAATAACGTAATTGATATTTAGTATCTCTGATGAACAAGGTACTTGGAATTAGCTAAAAGAAATGAGAGCTGCATCATTAAAACAAACAGGATGGAGAAAAATGGATTGTTTTACGCAGCCACTTAATGTGTTATTCCCAGCTGCAAGATTTACATTGCATCATTGCGACCAAACCCTCTTCAGTTAGGCCGCACACTCCCTTGCGTTTTTTTATTTACTCGCTTATTCTATAATTTTCTCCTGCTATATATGTTGTTGATAACTTTTCACGTTGTGTTTTCCCTTCTCTACTATAAACATGTAGGCCTACCAAAAATGTTTACTGTTACTATGTTCATAATACTGTAACAATTATAAAAATAATACATTTCACTACAAAACATTAGTAATATACAATAAAAACAAACAAAAGGACAGTTGTAGCCTTCTACAGACCGCATATTTTCTGCAGCAAGCCAAAGCACATTACATCCAATTCTAATCCCCTCCTGTTTCAGGTCATTACAGTAGGGCTGCATGTTGAGGGCTTCAATTCGACCTCAACCAAACTTCAAGCACTGCTTAGAGCCAGTAGTAGTAGTAGTAATAATAAAAAACTAATAATAAAAATAGTAATAATAATAATAATCTCAATAATGGTAATAGTGATGATAATAATTAAAAATAATAGTAATAATAAAATAAATAATAATAAACGTTTGTTTTTATAGCAGCCTCCTCCTTTAACAAGCTCAAGGCGCTTTACAATAAGTTAAAATATATCGTATTATAATGGAAGGAGAGGTGAACTTTCAGACAGAAAAGGCTTTTTTGTGGGGGCTTAAAACATTTGGAAAATTAGCCTATCCATTTCAAATCACATTAAATTGATGTAAGAGGGCATTTAGAATGGTCTATGATCTCTACAAATACTTATGCTTTTTAATTCATATGAAAATCGTAGTGTCTATCCGAGTTTTTTTATCCATTTTAAACCTATTTTCGGTTTCACTTGAACGTCGAAATGCGTTCATGACATGACGCGTCCGCTGGTGCTGATTAATTTTTTTTTATATGTACGATGAAAGATTGCAGTGCGAAACGCAAATTCGAACAATGGTAGATTTTTCATGCTTTGTGCGTCATCGCTAATGTAAAATTTTCAGCTTATGCACTTGGGAAAACAACAGACTTTTTATAATAATGACAATAAATTATTCATCAATGTTCGTGTTCTAGTTTTTGAATGAAGGCTCTAGGCTTACTGACAATGATAAACTTAAATGTAGATCTATAACTAGTTTTTTTTTTTTAAATCTAGATCTAGGTCTAGGATAAGTAGGGTCATTTGTGCTTGAAAATCCTGATCTAGGTCTAGAATTAGTTAAATTAGTAAGGTGATATGTGCCTGAAAACCATAGGTCTAGATCTAGTAATATAATGTAGAGCAAGGTGCCACAAGTTTTGAAAGCCTAAGGACTATTTATGATGTTATGTGTGAAACCTTCCAGGATGCTTGCAACGACTAGACCTATTTGATGGTGACACAGAGAAAGATACTGCAACGGCAGAAGCCTCTGAAATCAGATTTGGTCCCCAGCTGCGACTTGCATTTGCTACCATAGTTATGTACTGTCGTCCATCAGATCCGTTGGCATTTTGGAATCCTCATAAGATTGAACTTGGTAGAGATTTTATGATTAGAGACAAAGTTGATGAATTGAATCATCAATTAGAAAATGAAGCTCTGATTCACCTACAAGATATATTAGACAATGATGGTCTATTTCTTGAAAAACATTTCAATCTACCACCTGCACAAACACCTACAATAATTCAAGAAATGCCCAAAACATTAAGTGAAGAACTCAGTCATGACAGTAATGCATTAAAAGCCAAAGTCCTTGCAGAATATTCACAACTTCATGAACAGCAGCAGAAGGTCTTTGATGTGATTACACAATCTGTGAAGAATTATCAAGGAAAGATCTTTGCTGTTGATGCAAGTGGCGGAACAGGCATGACTCATACTATTAACCTGATTCTGGTAGCAGTCCGCTCAGACAAAAAAAAATCGCATTAGCAACCGCAATGTCAGGTATTGCTGCTACACTTATGTCTGGCGGTCGAACATTATGTAGTAAATGTAAGGTTCCTGTGTGTGTGCACGAGCATTCAGTTTGTCATATGACCCCCAGGGATGCAGCAGGCAAATCACTTAAAGTAGATCTAGCAGATCTGTTGGTGATGGATGAAGCTTCAATGGGCCACAAGTACATCTTTGAAGCCATGGACAGAACATTTCAAGACATTAAAGAAAATACATCGGTTTTTGGTGGCATCACCGTGCTCTTTGTTGGAGATTGGCGACAAATACTTCCAGTTGTCAGACATGGTTCTCGGCCTCAAATTGTCCAAGCAGCGCTCAAGTGATCATATTTGTGGCGACATGTAACTGTGCTGAAGCTAAACCCAAATATGAAAAGATTTCTATCAGATGATTCTTTGAATTTTTCTGATTCTGAGATGGATCTCATGAAATCCAACCGTACATTGGAGAATTTGCCATTAAACTGCCAGACGATATGTTGGTCATCTAGCGGACAAGTTTACTGATTCCGTATGATTTTCATTCCGTTCAATCATATGCCCAGCAAACCAAGGAGTAGATAGTATCAAAGATCAAATAATGGGTAGTTTCCCAGATGATGCCAAAGTTTATTTAAGTCAAGACTCTGTTGAAGAAAGTGAGCATCAATATCCTATAAAGTTCATAAATTCTTTATGTCCATCTGGAATGCCGCCCCACATCCTGAAAATAAAAAAAAACATAGTGTCTTAATGTTGCTGCGCAACCAATATACAGCCGACGGCCATTGTAATGGCACTTGTTATATTATTCACCAGATGCGTGATTATATAATTGATGCACGTGTTGCCTGCGGTCCAGATGCCGAGAAGAGAATTGTTATCCCCCGAATCTCACTGAAACCGTCTGACAATGTATTCCCATTTCAAAGGACTAGAAAACAATTCCCGATCAGACCATCATTTGCAATCACCGCAAACAAATCTCAAGGCCAGACTCTAAAGAAAATTGGGATATCGATTAACCAAGAGTTCTTTTCACATGGCCAATTGTATGTGGCACTGAGCCGTGTTAGCTCCAGACAATCTGTCACCATTTACACATCAACATGCCCAGCCACTGGAGTAACCAACAACGTTGTCTGAAAAGAGATCATCCAACGGAAATTACAGGTAGAACTATTAGCCGTGTAAACTACTTGACCTCACACTTACAGCGACAATTATTTTATGTGAGCTATACATTGTGGTATAAACTTCCATTTTAAATATTTGAATGGATACAAAGGGATAACTAATTTTTTTCAGGTGATACATATGCCAATTATAAAATACTTATGCGGATTGGGTTATAATTTTGAAGATTTTGCGGATAAGTTTTTCTACTTGATACTAATGCGACTATTAATTGTACATTTCACTGACCCGTTCTTAGAACGGGCTCCTCAGCTAGTATCCATAAAAGAAAAAAAAACACACGAGCTTATCAAAATTATATTCAATTGATAAATGAACTATTCTTAAAGGCTGTATGTATAACTGTGCTATATGACACGTCTAGCTACTACGTTTTTAGTGAGCTATACTATTTAGCGCTATTGTTATTGTGCATCATATTTAAATTTCAACGATGAAACTGAAGATAATTTCACAGCTCTGAGCACAGAAGTTCTATTAGTGCACATAACTCACGCCAATTAATCACTAACCTAGATAGCAGTTAGAGTTTTATTTGAAATGAAAAGGTTTCAAATCTAGAAAGTCAAGAGTTATTTAGTACTTCTGTAGTAAGTGTATGAAACTTTTAGATGTCAAGCGCTGCTAAGCTCTGTGACCGAGATTCCGAACTGAACGTCCCCATCAAGGTTATTGGACTTATGATTAAATTGATAATACGGAGATGGTTGTGATTCTTGTGAAAATAAATGCTTTTTTAAGTAGATTTACAGCCTTGAGTTGCTTATCTAGCAACTGTTTATGATCCGTATTAACTTCTGCAAGGGGAAATTGGTGATTGATACTGATCTAATTATATTAAAGATGGCCTTTCCTTGAACCTCGAGGAACTAAAGCTGGGCTAGGATTCTTAATTAAGTCATAATCAATGTACTTTAAGTGAACACCAATCACTTTTTTATCCTCTGTAGACGTGTCATTTATCTTTCTTTTTATGTCCACCATTAGCTTTTTAATGTAGCTTGCTCTTAACTACAAGATATAATGTATCTTCCTCTACATCGTTTTATTTGTGAATTTTATTTTTAGCCTTGGTCTTTACTTGAATTGCAATAGCTATTTTTGCTGTTTTTTAGATCTGCTTTCATAGTATCTTTACCTAGATCTAATCAATAATCTTTTGTTTAAATCAAGTGTGTTTCAATGTAAACTATATTGTTATCTGTGTGACTGTTTTACCCAATGTAAAGCGCTTTGGGCTTGTAAAAAAGGAAAGCCTTATATGTGTGAAATAAATATTATTGTTATTATTATTATTATTATTATTATTATTATTATTATTATTATTATTATTATTATAATAATAATAATAAACTATTATTATTATATTATTAAACTATTGTTGTTATTATTATCATTGTTATTATTATTATTATTATTATTATTATTATTATTATTATTATTATTATTGCTGAATATAAAAAGGCGCTACCTTAAAATATTTTTAGACTTTTTTTATCAACATTTAGGGCGTGGAGGATAACATTTTTGGAGTTTTCATTTTCTTTTATGTATGGTATTCCTTGTGTAAATCGTCTGTATCCTAGAAGTCCATGTTTTTAAACAAGCTCTGTCAACATTTTCTGAAATCACTAATTGTATGGATGTTAAAATAATCTGGTAAGCTCAGCCTAACACTAAAGCAAGAAGTAGAAGAAACTTTGCATGTTTAACTTCAAATTCATCTTCGATATTTAAGAACGATTTTCCTAAACTGTTCTTTGACACTCTCCCAACTCCATCTCGTCTCTGTTTGAGAATATCTATTTATACAGTAAACATACAATAATTGAAGATATTTTCTAAATAGAATACAATGATTTTTTTAATCTATATTGAACAGGTGGAAGTGACGCCGACGGAATAAAAGGTTCTATGATACCATCTTTGTATTCAAAACGTCACCAAATTCCACACCCATGGATGGGACATCAGTTACAAAAGGAAGAAGATAAGAGGACAAAAAAGGTAATCATTGATTGGTAGAAGCTGTGAGGGTAGACCTTGGATCTGAGTTCTGTGGCAACAATTGGTCACGTAGACCTACCAGTGAGTTTTCCAATTCGAATTAACCAGGACCTGCGAAGCCGGAAATTATTCGAGGAAAAGAGGAAAAAAACAAGAAGCAGAGATGAGAAAACAATGTGCCAAATTCGATTATTAGCCTTGAAAAAGCTGAGAGTAGAGGCGGGTGCAGAAAAAAAACACCTTTCATTCTCTAAGATATTTCAGCGATCAGCAAAGGGGTGTATGAGATTAACTAACGTTTGAATACCTGCAACAGCTTATCAAACCGCTTTCTTCTTTTTGTTTTTCTTCTGCTTCTTAAACCTTTCTCGCCGCCGCCTCCTCCTCCCCCTCCTCTATTTCCTTCTCTTTTTCTTTTATCTTCTCTTTCAAATTTTTACCCTTCTCCTCTTCGTTGCCTTCTTTTTCTTTTCTTTTAATATTTCCCTTTCATACATGTCAGTTGCAGACATTTGAGGCATCAACGTCTATGTTTTTTAGCTATTTTTTTACGGATGTGCTTTCTGAGGTCCAAATTAGACAGGATAGGCCGCTTTGTACTGAGGAGCTTTAACGGAAATTAACAATTTAAAAATACACAGTTGTTTACACGATCATGGTAAAACTAGTGGCGATAAGCCATTATGCTGTCGTGATGGCGCTTGCAGTTTCAAGGCCAGTGGAATTTCACGACAAAGAAAAAAAGCTGAAGCGCATTGAGACAGCAGCAGAAGGGGAAATGAACAATCGAGTCCTTCCTAGGCTAGAGCGTGCCATAGCGATTAAATCATTGCATTCTGCATCTTGGTCATTATCATTACATAGTATTTAAAAATAAGTTAAAGCTTGTGTTGATGATAGACCTTTTTTCTGCGTAAACCAAAAATTTAATAAAAATAAAAGTTGGAAAGCTTCCCTTATTCGATTTAAATACTTCCCCTTTTCTAGAAGCTTCTCTTTCAGTAAAATAATACCAAAGTGCCCGCGATTTTGCGTATTTCATCAAATATAATGGACTTGATAAGGAATCTTAGAATGGGCTAACCTTTAATTTAAAAGTTCCTTTCTTCTTCTTTTATCCACACAATGTTGTAGTACATCGAGTCTGTCTACTTTTTTCCGCAGGCTTACCCTCTACGCATTTATTTTTGTGTCTTCAAGTTTCCTGTTAACGCCTTTACTTTTTTTTATCTCCCTATAATGGTATAACATTTTCACCCTCTTCTTTATCATAGTTTAAATCTCTCTCTCTCTCTCTCTCTCTCTCTCTCTCTCTCTCTCTCTTAGCGGCTCTGTGGCCTAGCGGTAAGACACTCGCTTAGTGATCGTTAAGTGCGTGGTTCGATCCTCGCCGATTTAAACCAAGGACCTTAAAATTGGAATTAGCAGCTGATCCGCCTAATGTCTGGCATTAATGATTTAGTGCTCAGTCTGGTCGGCCCAGCGTCAGGATAATGTGACTGGATGTTGTGTATGCAAACGCTCCTTACATCACAGTATGGCAGCACGCTTTCAATTGTCCCCAGCGCCGTCTATGATATTACCTTGTAGCTAAAAAGAGACGTTAAAATTCAAAGAACTTAACCTAACCTCTCTCTCTCTTTCTCTCTCTCTCTCTCTCTCTCTCTCTGTCTCTCTGTCTCTGTCTCTCCCCTCCCCCCTCTCTCTCTCTTTAGCTGGTCTTCACATCTCTGTTTCTACATGTCTGTCTATCTCTTCCTCGCCCTCCTCTTTTGGCTTTAACCAATGACTTTCTACTGAAGATTGATCTTGATAACATACACCTAGATCTAGATTCTATCGTAGGCTTTTAGTTTACACCGGTACTGGAATTAAAACAGCTGAGTATAGATTAGATTTACATCCAGTTCGAGTGAAATGGTCAAGATAGACACGCCATTTTCTAAACACCAATCGCCTTCCCCTCATTTGTGTCCTCCTTGTTACAGTTTTTCGTCTTCTTCTTTTTCTTCTTCTTCTACTTCTTCTTCTTAGAACCATAGTTTAATCTAGCTATAAATCTTGGTCTTGATTAGATCTACATGTACTCACAGTCACAAACAAATACTTTAGATCCAGATCTTATCTTGGGCAGTTACATAGGCCTACAGTGTCTAAATGAAAATTTTGTGTTAGAGCTTTATTACTCACTGGTTATGGCAGCCCGTGCTTTACATCGGTAATTGATAGGGTACCTGTAGTAGATACCATTGATTTAATTACTACCTTCTGTGATCTCTTTTTGCCACCCCCTTAACCTCTCTTTCTATCTGTCTTTCTTTGTTACCCTCACTACATTTTTTCTTATTTTAGTGACCACCCCCTCCCCTGAAATCTCTGTTTCTCACCCTAGTCCTCCTATTCTACTGTGAAAAGTATCAATAAAAACTGCACACTGCTATTTCCTTCTTGTGCTTTTCCTTATAGATCGGGTTCCTCCTTGCAAGAATCACCTGTTTTAGTCAGTAATTCTCTGTTTTCTTGTAAACGTAAGGGTTAAGCGCTCTCTCTCTCTCTCTCTCTCTCTCTCTCTCTCTCTCTTTCTCTCTCTGTCTATCTTGTCTCTCGGTCCCTCTGTAGATTTCTTCCTCTTCTTCATCTAGATCTAGCTAGATGCCGGCATGTATTAAATGCCATGACATGGATGATATAAGCTAATAGTCAAGCAAAGAAAACAATATTTTTTATGAAAAAAAATCTAGATTTATTCATTTTGTTTATTAAACTTTTCGATTTAAAGAAG
>BMAT01004197.1:330334-345178 GCA_019649035.1 Elysia marginata | reverse complement strand
AGTTGTGTGTGTTGAAGTTAAAATTTATAAAAAAAAAATTCCAGAAGTGTTGGAAGAAATTTTTTTTAGTTACGCCATGGATTTCCTGATGTAAAAGCACTACAGCCTAGAGTATTAAAAATAGATGGACTTTATGATACAAGAAGCATTGACACTGACAGTATTCTACATGTACCGGTACCTTCATATTCGGCTTGAAGATTGTTGACTTTGCTCTAGTATACATGTACTAGCTACATTTATAAGTAAATTTTGGGTACATGAACTCTCAAATCAACGCCCACGAGAATCAAGTAGATCAGTTTAACTTTAAAGTTTAAACGAACTCTAGGAATTAAATTCTGCCTAGTAAAGGCCTAAATGATTTATTTTTTTTCCTAACATTTTTCTACGTATAATCAGTTTGAGGATGCTGTGCCCCTTTAAAAAGAAAAAAAAAAAAAAGAGGGAGATGTTATGTAATGTTATTAGTTACATGTAAAACTATCGGTACTGTTATATCGATGTCATCATTATTACGTCATTAATAAACAAGTAACATGGCTGACCGGCTGTAACAGTTCTTTATGTTGTGTGTCGTTTTATAGAGCTAGATAAAAGCCAAGACAAAGTAACAACATAACAGAGTAGACAGGGGTTAAGTCTTAAGTATCTTACTTCAAGCACCTTTAAGCTTCTTTTTCAATCAGTAGCATCTCAGAAAAAAAGTTCAAGTTAAAAATACAACATGGGTGGCAGTCTCAGCTGCAGATCAATGTATGAGCAGTACAAAAAAATACAGGGTTGTTTTTAGTTTTAAATTCATCGAATTTTGAAGTTTCAATACACTATAAAACACACACTTTTTCTAATGTATAAAACTGTTTGCTCTCTGTTTGGCCCTCACAACGGCACAGGAGAGAACCAAGTGTCAGGACTGGTGTTTACCTGGATGTGTTTCATGTAGGCTTGCACAACTTCCAGGCCGTATTCGTTGATGAGCTCTGTGATCAGCTTGATGCCCTGGACAATCAGGCATGAGGAAAACAAGATAATGGGGTCAGGAGAACAAGCTACCAAGGAGCAAAAACTGTTGTTATTTTAAAGTTTTATGTTTTTACGTCCAAGTATGTGTCTTGAGCACATTTAGTAAACGTTTCAACACGCTTAAGAGGTTTTTGAGCACCAGTAAAACTGACAAAAATCGCCACCTTTATTTAGGATGATTGTATGACGCATTTACAGAAAAAAA
Source organism: Elysia marginata (assembly GCA_019649035.1). Classification (NCBI taxonomy): domain Eukaryota; kingdom Metazoa; phylum Mollusca; class Gastropoda; family Plakobranchidae; genus Elysia; species Elysia marginata. Next base: position 343,947 of record BMAT01004197.1, on the reverse strand, counting down.
ATCAACAGATATAGTGAAAACATCTCATAACTTTTCTTGTCAACATTTTCAGTTCTTGTAAATTTCTTTTTATTTCTCATGTTAACATGTAATATCTAGTTTTACCACATTATGAGCTTGTTAACACAGTGCCTGATGCAAATGGAAAAAGAATAACGAAAAGCTCACACAATGGTAAGCCAGTTTCTTCACTGATGACACATAAATGATGCACGACACGGTAACAATACACAAGTGACAACACACTGACAACACACTAGTCACAACACACTGACAGCACACTAGTCACAACACACAAGTGACAACACACTGACAACACAGTGGTTCTCACCCTGTGGTTTGCTGCCACCTGAGCCCGCAGGTCACTAAGGTTGTCGTGAAGGTTGCGAGTACCGCTGCTGCCTGGGTACTGTGCCGGGGCTTGCAGTGCCGCAGTCACCTCTGTCAAGGTCACACCACACCATGGAGGAATAAAGGTGAAGCAAAAAAGAGAAAATAAGTAAATTTTTGTTTTGGATAAGTGGATTATTTACCAACAATCATTAAGATTGGCAGATCATTTACCGATAATTATTTAAGTTAAACAAACCAAGTCTCAGAAAAGCATAAAAATATCAAAGATGCCACTTATATTTTTTTAAATTAACATACAAATCCATGCTTTACATTCTCTTGAACATAAACATATAGCCTAAAATGGAACATATGAGTAGGCCTACACATAAATCAAGTACATTTATCAGGGCCAAAATAATGGAGAAAATGGAAAAAGATAGAAAAACAACTTCCTTGAAACAAGAGCTGAAGTCACTTGCACTGAAATAATTCTTGATATAGCTTTTCTTTCTTTACTGGATGACCCTATATTCTCTGTTACTACAGTGCTCTCAAACAGAGCCCTTTTTCCCCAAACTTCCAACACTGCCCTTTATCTGAACAAGGTGATTAGGGCGTAGAAAAAGATTTAGCTGAAAGTCAAAAACTTATTAAACAGTCCACTACAGCTATTTTGGTCATTTCAAGATTTAAGAGATGTAATATGAAACCAAAAGCTGTTGCTCACTTGAATCTAAAATGGAAGATAAAAAAATAGTAATAGCAATAGATAACATTTGTGCTACGCATACTCATAGAAGAAACCATATGCTTTAGGTGTTAAAAAATGGTTATAATTTTACGCCACTAAAGGCAGTCCCAGGACTTAACATATGTTTCCTTCAGCAGCCCAATACACACAGGAGCAAATTGAACTCATATTTCAGAGCATTACATTATGGCTGCCTGTTACTGTTAGGCGCTTAACTACTAATATTCCACAAATTTCAAGCCCTGCCTTTAGCCAGGTACCCATTAGAAAGATGGGCGGACTGAAAAAAGTCAGAAGGTAATTACGACATGAGTCATGGGTGGAATTAAACCCACAACAAGACTGATGCACAAACCATTAAACCACAGTGCCCTACAACTGTATGACTCTGTCCCACCTTTCTCTTTGAAAACGCCTGCCTCCACCAGCTTGAAAGATTTAAACACAGCACCCTCTTGGTGTATGGAGGAAGAATGTGGTGGCATTGAGCCTGGTGTGATCCCTCCAATATCTGCATGATGACCCCGACTGGCCACAAAGAAAACTGGCTTCGGCTGACCAGGGTAAAACACCTGAGGGTAAAAATTTAGATGGAACTTGAAACCTGTTTAAAGTTTATGAAGGGGTAAGCCAAAGGTAAAGTTCCTCTAGCCATGGTGGTCGTACAGGGCAGCGCAATCTACGGGCACACCATGTCTTGGGCACAGCATATGAACAGAGCCAAACCTATGGCCCAACTACTTTAACCTTCCGTTTTCAAAACAACCAGGTACCTAAGTTATTCTGCTGGGTGACAGCTGAGGTTTTTAAGCCACCCATATTAGGTTAATATTTGTAATAAAACTCTAAGGCCTCTTTTCTTGTGAGTTAAGAGATAAGAAAAAATTTAGAACTTATGAATTCAAATAGCACGGTATATTATAAAATAAAAAAATATCCACAGCAATTTATTGCGCACATTTTATATATACAGTAGACCTTGTATCCGACAACATTGGACTCAGCGAACCATTGCATTCAACAAACTGAAATAAAATCCCGAATTTTCATCTTCTTGAACTTTTACAGATTTTCTTATATAGAACATATCTATTTCAGACTAACCTTGTTTTCAACGAATTAGAAGTGAAATTGAAGGTAATGGTTGGTACTTTTTAGCTTTTCTAGTACTCTCTTCACTTTATCACTCTCAGTGATATAGCTTTCACAAAGACAGAGAGAGAGAGAGAGAGAGGCGTAAGAATATGTCAGAAGAAAAACCAGCTATGTTGTAAAAACTTGCAGCATGGTGTGTATTCTATTCTTTGTAGTTTCAAAAAAAAGTTTTAAGGTTACAGATATTGTAGAACTTTTCTCTTTGGTTCGTTTTGGATTCCTTTACAGAGACATTGGCTTCAACGAACTCTTTATATTTTCCTAGAAAGTTAGTTGGATCCGAGGTCCACTGCAACATAGTGCCTTCTATTCATTGTGCCTTATACTGTTCATAAAAGGTTTTTTGTTGCTATAATGAAGACTAAACTATCCACTAAAGCTGAGTCCCCCATTCAATAAGGCTTGCTTGCCTTATAAGACCTGGATATAAGATGCAAGACACAACAGCACGTCTTATATCAGTCGCTCTACCAAGGCTTTTATCTACGACAACGCTGCTTTGTCAACAAAGGTTGTCTAAAGGTGTAAAAGGATGCAAGCCTGTCTTATATCACCCCCATTAACGGCTCTGGCAGCGCCACAAAAACAGCCTCTCTTCAATGGCTTGTGGGGGAAGTCATGAAGCACAATGATGCAATCCCAAGGCATTACAAGGCATAGCAATACATGTATTTGTTCTCAGGGTTGTAAGGACTGAAGGGGCTAATCTAGGCCTACTTGGAACTTCTGTATTGAGCCAACAGATGTTCTAGGCTTAAATCACGCAGAATGGTATTTCCCACTTAGCCATGGCCTTAATGACTACAAATGATTTTATTTGTCAACTGCTTTACACTGTGGGTGATGATTGCACTGTTTGGTTTGGATTTGCATTACACGGTATAAGATGCATTCAGCGTGGGTTCTCGACAACTGCCAAGGTTGATATAAGATGCAAGATGAAATCTATTTATGATACAAAAGCCTTGGACTGCTTGCATCTTACAAGACAGATGAAATACAAGCAGATCCTAGCTTTATTTACCTCAACAATTTTCAAACTGACTTCTAGAACTAAAAACTTGATTAAAAAGAAATTTTGGGTGCAAATATCTTTCATACAAAAATACATACTCACTATATTATAGTAATGAAGAACTTAATGGTTTTAAATCAGCAAGGCAATCAGCCCAAATATTCTGCAGTTTCATAATTTGGAATTGCTAGTCAACTTCACATTTGAAAACAGTTTCCTTAACTACAATTTGTTTTCTTCAAAGAGTTGTCAGAAATCAAACTGATTTGAAATATGTTTTTTTATTCTAGAATAAAACTGTCATAACCTTTTTCAAAACCTAGTTGTTAGGCAGACTTATGGTCACAGATGGCATATGTGATTTTCCTTCAACCTCTGCATTATGTGATTCTACCTTCCCTAGCCCAGAAGACCTGTTGACTGTCATAGGTAACTTACCGGGGTGATAACTGTCAAGTCAGGCAAGTGACTGCCGCCTGCCTGCGGATGGTTACTGAGAATCACATCCCCATCGCAAAGATCTGCTCCAATGGTTCGGATCTGTACCACAAAAATACACACAAATAATTATAAAATGAAAAAAAATTATACACTTTAAACCAAAAAGAAAAATTATATGCAAAAAAAAAATAAATAAAAAAAACAACATTTGCTACTGTTGGTATAAAATTTTCCCTTTGATTCTAAATAAGTACTGTCCTAAAGTACAATCCTGCAGCCTGTGTAAGGCCCAGAATGAGCATTGCTATATGTTACAGCTTTATCTCAAATCTGTATCTTTACACACTAAAAAGAAAAATAAATACACACAAAAAATGACAAATATGCTAAATAAAAAAAAACACAAACAACTAAAAACATGCTTAATTTTTGTACAAAACAATAAATTATTGGTTGTGAGATTTCCTTTCAATACACTAAGACCTATAGGCCTATACAATGTTCTTCTTAAAAACAAGAAAAAAAGAAGAAAGCATAGGAGCATTGATTACTTGGTATTGAACTGTCTCCTGCATAGCTCCAAGGTGGACGGGAATGTGAGGGGCATTAGCAACGAGGCCACCATCTGAACCAAACATAGCACAACTGAAGTCAAGACGCTCCTGGGAACCACAGGGAGGGAGAGAACCTCACATGGATAAGCACGACAAATCAACTGGGATATGCATTTTAACATTAGTTTGGTACTAAGAGATCCTGTACCTGGACCGGTAAAACAAGACCTGAATACTTTAGAATAAAATGTTTAAAAAGGCTGAAGTTTTATTTTCTTTTTTTTTTGTTTGTTTTCAAAGATTTCTGTACATTTAATCAAGTTATTGTGTGTCAATCTTAAGGATGCAAATTTGACAAATTTAATCTTTTTAAAGACAGACTAAAAAACACTTCAGGCTTTTTTATGACATTGACAAAAAATGTCCTTGATTTCATAAGTTCAATATCTTGCATAGCAAAAGAAAACATTACAGTAAAACATAGCAAAAGAAAATACTACAGTAAACCATAGCAAAATAAAATACTACAGTAAAGCATAGCAAAAGAAAGTACTACAGTAAAGCATAGCCAAAATTTCAGCAGAATCAATACGTAGATCAAATTTAGAATAAATTTAAAAAGCAAAACCAATAAAATTACCTTGATGTTGGTGGAGATGGAAGTCCTCTGTAAAACTCTGAGAAGAGAAACAAAAGATTGATGATCAATATACAGATTTATTAGTTCCATATATTGCTCTGAGACAAATTTAGTGATGATGATAGCTATGAAAAAATTGGTCTGTGTTTTGCAAGGCAGTCTTGATATTTTTATCACAGCAAACTAGTTTCCCACACCCTTGGATACAGCCATGAAATCTATGTTTATTGCCGAAAAAATCGAATTAATCAAAACAAAAAAAATTAACAAAATGTATGCTAGCATTTTCTATAACATCAAATACAATACTTAATTTGAGCGTATAACAGATAGGTGAACTATTCAGAATATAGTACTTTCGGTTACATGAATAAACTTTGAAATTTCATTTTATGGTTAAAAGTATAGCTAAAAATATTCATTGTGATCATTAAAAAATACTTTCAAACAATGCTTTTTGCAAAAATCCTTATTATATTGACGTTGGAAGCACAGGAGTGAGAAAAAAAATGAAGTCCCCAAGATCGCTAAGAGCATGATTTGAATGTCGAGTCTGTTAAGAGCTTTGTATATCTTAAAGCATGTAGTGTTACATGTACCTTTACCCCACAGTAAGGTAAGACATCAATTCTATATAATTGATACAATAATATTTTTATTCCACTCAATCCCAATATGTGTGATTTCAGGCTAAAAAGGAACTCAATATTCAATTACAAAATTTGGGGGGTTACGAATGCAATCGTTTCTTAGCATTTTGATTCTTCATTTCATAATATTCTTTGCTCTAGACCCCGAGATGAGCACCAGCTCTTAAACTGGGGGAGTTAACAGTACTAATTGGAGAAACTGAAACTCACAAGCATCTTTGGTGACTTTAACCTGGTTTGGAGAAACTTTGCTTAAATTGTTTGTACCTATAGAGTGTCATTTCGCGACTTTGACCTGACCTATACCTCAGTCCACACATATTGTTGGGTGTTCCCCCACCCTCCCCATGACATCACCTTCCCATTTGTTCTGCTGTGCTCATGAAGCGATGTGAGAAGATTGACAGCTGTATGGCGTCCAGTTCCGTGCCGACCTCTTTATGTCCAGCACTCTCTACATGGATGCGGACGTCACCTTGCTCTGTGATTTCTGCTTTGCACTTCGGCTCAACCAATATTGTGCTGGTATAGGAAGCACATAAAAAACATCAAAGTGATTGTGCCAAAAATATTTTAGCAGAATTTAAAAACTCTAGGTCTGTTAAGTCTTGTAGTTTTCTCTACCAGTCTAAAACTCTTACCTTGGGAGGGAAAGCTGCTGCTTAAACTTTAAAAGACAAAACCCAAGATTGGGGAAAGAAGCTCAAGGAAAAATGAAACTCACATAAAACAAAATGCCCTGTTGAGAGTGTTGTAACAGTATTAAAGAATGCTCCATAGATGTCTCTCGTTCTATCCACAAGTGTCTTAAGTTGCAAGGCCTAGCTTTTAGATAAAGGCTTTCAAAGTTTAGTGGGTGCTCAAAAGTAAATTTTTTTTAAAAATTGGATATAAACCCTAAAGCCATTTCTGAACAATATCAAACCTGATTAATGTTGAAATTTCATGTTTTAGGTGGTCAATTTAATTTATTTGGCTCTGAATTTTACACCTTCAGAGTTGTCCAAACTTAAAGCACATTTTTCTCCCCTTTCTGAAATTTCAAAAGTCCTAACCCTGCCGACTTCAAATGGCTATAACTTTGCATAGAAGTGTGTTCAAGTTTTTCTGTTTGGTGTAATTGAAAGGGGAGAAAGTAAGCTTTTCAGTGATATGAATTTCCTACTACTTTACAATTTTGAGTGAAGACTATGTTTGACTAGTTTCAAGACATATTTGCAAGATATATCAATCTGATATCAACAGTTATGTATTGCCTCCATTTTCTGTGCACCATAGAGCTCTTGAATCAAACCTGTGATATTGTTGGTACAATCAGGTCTTATAAGAGATAGGAGGGGAGAATGTGCGTGTCATAGTTCACTGGTTATCTTACTACAGTGGCATCCACTTAAAGTCAACACCTTTAAGGAAGCTCTTGCTTAAAGTCAACTCTGCTTTATAGTCCCATTTCATATCTCTTAATATTTTTGTAATGGTTAAAGTCAACTCTTGCTTAAAGTTAACACATTGTTTCGCTCAGGAGGTGTTGGCTTTACCAGGATTCCACTGTATAACTTTATTATGAGATTCTTGAAATTTAAAATCACATAAGGAGGTTGTCTTTATTGAGGGGCTCCACTGCACTCTGAACTCAGACTTGTCTAACCTGTTCTTGTCAATGATGATAGCTGGACCATCCACACTGTGTCCAGCACCCAGACTGCCCAGTAGGTACACACCTGTGTCCAGGTGACCTTCCTCAAAATGACACTTGACCATCTGGTGTGACACAGAGTAGTGGATTGCACATAAACAGGAGAGAGGAAGCCTGAAGTTTGATTGGATATCCCTTTTTATGTTATCAATCAATCATTTGAATTGTCCCATCTCTTAGCCAAGACACTTCATGACCTGTCACAAACCTATTATTTTTTTTATCTTCAATATAAAAACAATATGAGAAATTGAGTCAGCCTGAAAGCTATACATTATCTGTTTTATGACCAGTAATGAAGTCCATTATATGAACTTTAAGTTCCTAATTCTATATATTTTTGAAAGTTACAAATTCCTCAGCTTCAGAAAAGGAGAAAATATTTGAATGTGTAATAATCTAAAAATTCAGATTGCTTTTTTTTGCTTTTGAGTAGTAAAAACAAAAATTAGAAACAACCTCACTTTTTAAAAGGCCGCTTCCATAATTAAATCACCTCACTCAACCCAAAAGGTATATTTAGACATATATTTCATGCTAGCTTGATATTTCCTTAGGCCTTGCTGTATCAACTATAAAATATGAAAACTATTTCCACCATTGTGTGCCATTTTACTCACCTTCTCTCTGACAGGCGGACCCGAAGCTTTGGCTACTTGCGTATCAGCACCGGCTAGAGACTTGCCCACGCTGCGAACTCTGATGTCATCAACACAGATATCACGGCCCTCCAGGGTGAACCCAAACTCTGTCTGATACCTACAGTTTTCAAGACAGCAAGGGGAAAATAAAGGCAAAAATGGATGTGTGATTCAATTTTCTTAGCATCTCCTGAATACCTCTGCTTCATTATTGTAGCCTGAATGCATTGGACAAAATAAATTTTATAGTCACAGATGTTGAGAAGCAAGAGGTACAAGACCTATCTCAAAAGCTGAATCTGTCTTTCTGTGACCATTTCTTCTTAAAATAGGCAGGCTGTGAGTTCCATCTTTTTCAGCTGTTCAATACATGCTAAATGGATCAATTACGTTTCATTTCAGGCAAAAAAAATGTTTACAGCTCATAGTTCATTATTAAATGAATCGCATTGAGACGGAGAGAAATTCAGAACTATAATTGGCTAAATATGAAAACATTCCTAAAAGATGATTAACACTTATTGGCTCTAACTAATGATAAGCACCAGATTGTCTGGTTGTCTACTAAAATATTGCCACGGTGCCATATTCAAGCAATACAAAACAGCTTTATTCAAATCAAACAAATTTGAAATAGTGGAATTCCCTGAGTGTACTGTTGCCAATCAAGAGCCTGATCAGGAAACAGGAAGTCAGTCTCCAGCAGTCACACACAACACAGCACATTGAGGTGTATCAGGCAAGGAGCACAGCCCCTGTCACTACAATACCTTGAATGCAATGTGACCTACACAAAAAACCTCTGCAGAGAAAGATTGAGACCCTGACATGAAGTAAATATAACACACAAAGACGAGTGAGCAGAAAATACCTTGTTAAGAAGGCTTTGAGAAAATCCCCATATGAGCTTGTGGCATCTTGCTGGGTGGCTGAGTGGCTAGAGCACATAAGGGCACAGTCTGTACCTTGATACCGCAGGTGGAGAAATGGCTGCGTCTCTATCTGACCACTGCAGGATATCACAGAAAAGAATGTCAAACTAACAATTTCAACTGATTATTTTGTTTAACACATCATTTTTTACATGTATTCAATGTTATTCTTGAAAAAATATGCCAACCCTTTTTTTTCTTGGCCTGATTTAGCAAGCTAATTTACAACAATGTAACTTCCAATACAATTACACTAACATAAAAAAAAAACCTTGTTGCACAGATCAATTTTTATTTGGTTGTTCAGTCACTCACTTTTAAAACAAGATAAAGTCTGAGGAATTTAAAAAAAATGTGTTTGACAAAGCATAGTTTTCACACATTATTCACATGTAGTGCTCCATCTGAGGTCAAATGGATCGTTAAGTCCTAGTATTCAAACATAAAGCTTGATTCTTTTTTCCTTCCCTCCCTCTCCCTCCCTGGTAAAAACATAAAACCATTGAAAATACACATTCCAAAATACTCTAAGTACTTTGATTTTTTTCCCCATCTATTGTCACAAACCCAGGCTAAGACAGAAAACAAATGCCAGAAATGAGACAGTGTGCCTTCACATTTTTTCCCCTATAAATTGTAAATATAAGCAGATGCTTTGTGAGAAACAGAACACAACATTATCTCTGAATTTTTTTACATGAGTTTCAGTTCTAAGCCGAAGACCTGAGGCAGAACTGGTAAGACAAACACAAACTTTGTACATGCTGCTCTTATTTAGGACCAGTCTTCGTATGAGCCTGACTTCCAAAGCTGTCGTTTGTTCTACTACCTAAGGGCAAATAATTGAAATATTTTAAAGGTATGAAATGAGCAGTGGAGAGAATTAGGTTTTAAGTGGAAATGCCAAAAATGTCTGCCTTAAGTAGGATTTGAACCTAAACTTAAGGTAGCATTGGCAACCTCTGCCTTGCCACTAAGAGAAATATCAATTATATCATGTTGCCACTACACTCATAGGTGCCGACGCTACTATAGGTTCAAGGTTTGAATCATACCAAAGGCAGAAATTTCAGGCATTTCCACTTAAAGCCTACTTCTCTCCACTGCTAATTTAATACCTTTAAAATCTTTCAATCATCTGATTGTGCAGTGGCTGCCTTTACTATCTATTCTGAAACCTAAGGGGAAAATGGTAGAATAAAAAGACATAATGTGAAAGTCACTTATTGATGACAATAGTGCTTTAATCAACTCTTGTTTGTGTACACCCTGTTCTGAAAGGAACACTCCCCAAGGCCTGGCTATTTTTTTCTTCTCTTTGTTTATCTTAATAACATCTTACACTTCCATCTTACTTTGTCCTCAGATCATTCTCACACCATACACACAAGAACAATACTTGTTTAACATTTTCTTTATCCTCCTAGCGCAATTTCAGGCATTTGTGCTCGATCTGTATGTAAATACAATTCAACTTATATCAGCCTCTTTGTCTTACCCCTCAAAACCTTGAAGTTTAAGAGCAGTGCGGCATTCTTCTTCCAGGGCTTTGATTCTTTTGTTGATCTGTTGGAAGTTTTCTATAAAAAAAAGAATGGGATATTAGTTGTCAATATTTTCAAGTCTCTCAATTAATATCATAACTTCAAAAATTATAAGATACAGTTTTTCTCAGATGAAAGTTGTTTTTTTTTTCAATTAATCAGGTTTGCTGAAAAAGCTTGGTATAAAGTGAAAACTATAGTTGGTTTAAATTTCAACTCAGTAATGATACTAGGTTCAAATATCAATGTTTATTAAAGTTTCACAAACAGACAGTCTAGAGAATCCACAAAATTAACACCTAATGTATAAGACACATAAAATTTGTACTTCCTAGTGATTTTCTGGCTCGAACTATAATGTCCTTGTTATGGACAATTAATGACCTCAATCCTGAAAACCCAACTAAAGTCAGAAATTGTCATTTTTTTCAATATTCCATCAGATCAGAAAGAATAGAACTCTAGCAACGTTAGGTAAAAAACATAATGCTTTCATTTTCAACAGTTTTTTTTAAAGAATTTTCAAAGCAAAGAGATTTGATTGATTGTGTAGGAGTTTAAAACCGATTGCCTGTAACTCAGATTGAGACCTAGCGACTTTAGCTGGTTTTGGGGATCAGGATGAAATTTCAAATTTTAAAATTCTGTACATGAATGTTTACTTTTCCTTTTCTTACAAATGCAAGTATCAAACAATCTGCATCAGTTTAGCAGTTTCTACAATCAGCACAATTATTTGATACATCTTTGACAAAGAGGATATTCTGATTATTTCAAATCTATTTTTTTTTCCAACTTAACCCAACTGATAAGGCTATGTAGCAAAGACTCAGTTACAATATAAACAGTTAGCAGATGGGGCATTGAAGCACCTTCCAGATAGGTGAAAGCGCAAGGTTCTTGAGCCTCATATACAACATCTGCAAGCGCCATACCATAGGCTGACAGAATACCAGAGTATCTGATGGGTGAGACAAATTGAAAAAACAACGGTCAGTACAAGTCTTAAACGATTAGAAACGTTAACATTTTTATGGTTCATGTTGATTAACAATTTGATTGGAAACATTTTAACAATAAGAAAGAAAAATATTACAAACTCCACTACCTGTAACCTTTTAAACTATCACTCATCAAAATAAGCCTAAATTTCATTGACCAGCCATCAAAATTTTTAAATTCTCTTCATTCTTGCATTTCAAATGAGTATTGTAACCAGTCCAAATGTATATCAGAAATTTTTTTGGAAAAAAAAAAAAGCATAAAAAAGCATTTTACAAATGAATTTATTTTATTTTCTTTAAATCCAAAGAATTTCGAATTTTTCTACAAAATTTGGGTGATTTCATGCAATTTGTAAAATGCTAAAAAAAATGTACTGTTCAAAATATCAACACCTTACAGTGTGAAAATTGCAAGATCTGACTCATTTGGATGGATAGCAAGACAATTCTCATACTTCAATTTCAGGATAAATTTTTGAATAAAAATTTGGATATCTGCTTCTTACTTATAAAACAAAAACAGAAACTAAATTTCAAAGTAAAGTTACAAGATCTTATCTGTCCTATTTCTGTATTTTTCTCTTCTGTTTCTGCACATAGTGGTCAAACTTATAAGCTCGCAAAGCAAAGTTTCTCACATTGACAATAGTTTCAATGATATATTTTTGGTTTATCATCTACTTACAACTAAATTTTTCACATTGCCAATATTATTTTCATTTATGTGCTTATGGTGTATCATCTACTCACAACAAAATTTGAGCCTTTTGAGTGTGTCAATTTTGCTTTGAACATGTGTGTGAGATTTTCTGTATTCACCTATGGATAAACACCTCCTTCATCCCCAGGGAACGGGCAATAGCACAGGCATGTTGACCACCAGCGCCTCCAAAACAAGCCAGAATGTGTTTGGATGTGTCGTAACCTTTAGCCTGAAGAGATCACACAGAATAACAAAAAGTGTAGCAACTAAATAGTATTAACTCACTCACTATCCAGCATCCTTCTTGAAACATTTGCTGCCTACACAGCAGCTTTCATCTGAGCTCAAGAGTCCTCTCTTTTCTGAGTTAATGTAAATTTCTTTGCTGTTTTACTCCATCCAGTTCTTTATGTTGTCTAAGTAGGCTGCTTTTGGTCTTACTCTGCCTATCTTCCCCTTAATTTTTTTAATGCCTTTCATCAATGTACATTTGATAAAATATCAAATAAAGGCGAAAAAAATTTGGATATCTTAATTATCTCCTTAATAAAATAATTGGAGAAACTCAAGCCTTCATGTGACTGTTTCCAGAAATTAAAAAAAAAATAAAACACAAAGCAAAGAACGCTATGGCCTATCAATCAATCTTCTTTTCAAATTTCTCATTTTTTACTGTTGCATGGGTACTGGCTATAGGCAGTGATTGAAATTTGTAGAGGATTAGTGTTTGAGCGCCTAACAGGCAGCTATGCTGTAATGCTCTGAAATATCAGTTGAATTTGATGTGGTGTGTATTGGCCTGCTGGGGGAAATATGTAAAGTCTTGAGACTGCCTTCGGTGGTGAAAAACTATAATCCATATTTTTTTAATATATGTTATTAAATCTATAAAACAAATAACCTATGCACAGAAAAGTTTTCATCAATTTTCAACCTGATGGTTAAAAAAATACCTTTTGCTCAACGAGATTGGAAGCACAAATTTGTGGAGGTTTGAAAAGAATTAAGGGGTCATTGATTAACACATTTTTTTCAGCGATAGGATTATAGCCCTTGTTGAGATATGTTGAAAAAAAACTTTAAACAAATGTGTAAACAATTTATGTGAAGTAAGAAATTGATAGTGTCATCTTTAACACAGTTTGAACAAAATATACTAATAGAAAGAGAGTTGTGGGCTATTTCCAGATTGCATGATTTTTTTATTTTATTTTAAGAATATGATTTCAGACCTGCCACTCATTAAAATGGAAAGTCAGTAACATCGAGATAAAAAAAAAATCAGTACTCAGTGATAACAAAATCTGCATGACTTTGTGTCAACACTCACTACTTTTGGCACTCGTAAAAGAATAAGAGGTAGTTGCCCAGCAGTAAAAAAATCTGTATCTAAACCCATCAGAAAACCCATCTTTATTTCTGTTTTGGTAAGGGAAGTTTCATCAATGTGAAAGGCAGGTCTGTGGTTCAGGAGCTCTTCTTATAATTCCCATCAATTTGAAATAAAATCAGATAAAAGGTTTATAATAGACGATTCTGATGAAGTTGCCT
>BMAT01004197.1:256099-271589 GCA_019649035.1 Elysia marginata | reverse complement strand
ACTACTACTACTATTACTACTATTACTAGATTTACCACTTCTCCCTCTCTCTTTCTCTCTCTGCAACTGAGCCTTTGTCCTTTTTCGTTTAGGATTTACTTAATTTATGAGATTTATGCTGAGCTGTAGCCGCTTTCTTTTATTTAGATCCCAATGTAGACGTGATTAGTCAAGTCTAAACTATGGATGTACTTAGACCTAGGTTAGATTTAGGCCAGTTTTTGTTTTACTGGATCCACCGAAACGTCGACTTAGATATACTCCATTGGTTTTTCTTGAAGGAAAAATGAAATAAATATATTTTTATCCTTTTTATCTTATTTCAAATCGTCATTAGTGCAGCTCCGTGTTAATTGAAATATCCCGTTAAAAGACCCCTGAAAGAACCATATTCATGAGCTTTTATAGTATCCTGTAATCTTCGTGTAAATTGAATATTTCAAGTTTTTCCCCTTTTTATTATTATTGTCGCTTCTCCTACTTCTCCCGTCTCATCATCATCATCATCATCATCATCATCATCATCATCATCATCATATTAATCATCATCATATTAATCATCATCATCATCATCATCATCATTACCTTATCTGCATTACCTTTTTTATTCACCAAACTTTATATTTTGTTTTTACAGAGGTGTCGTTATTGCCTACCATTTACCAATGTGCAAATCTAGCGAAGGGAAAAGATTAAACTTATCTATGCAAAATTTGGTAAGTGCATGAATACAATTTATCCTACAATTATTAAGTTTATATTTGGTATGGAATTGTAGAAGTATGTGTGTAGTAGTAGTAGTAGTAGTAGTAGTAGTAGTAGTAGTAGTAGTAGTAGTAGTAGTAGCAGCAGTAGTAGTAGTAGTAGTAGTAGCAGTAGTAGTAGTAGTAGTAGTAGCAGCAGCAGCAGCAATAGTAGTAGTAGTAGTAATATAATAGTAGTAGTAAAGTAGTAGTAGTAGTGGTAGTATTATTATTATTATTAGTAGGAGTTGTAGGAGTAGCGGCAGAAGCTACAGCATCAGGAGATTAGGCAGTAATAGTGATAGAAGAAGTAGTAGTAGTAGTAGTAGTAGTAGTAGTAGTAGTAGTAGCAACATTAGAAGTAGTAGTAGTAGTAGTAGTAGAAGAAGTAGTAGAAGTCGTTGTAGTAGTAGGAATAGTAGTATTAGAAGTAGTAGTAGTAGTAACAGCAGCAGCAACAGCAGTACTAGTAGAAGTATTAGTAGTAGTAGTTGTAATAGATTGGTTTTACTAGTTAAAGCAGTAGCAGTAGTAGAAAAAGTACTTTAAGTAGTAGTGTAATAGTAGTAGTAAAAGTAGTAGGAGTAGTAGTAGTAGTAGTAGTAGTAGTAGTAGTAGTAATAATAGTAGGGGTAGTAGCAGTGGTAGTAGCAGTAGAGATAGTAATAGTAGTAGTATTAGTAGTAGAAATTTGTTTTCGTAGCTATTTTTTTTCGTTGTTGTAGAGAAAATAGTATCAGTACCTCCAGTCAAAATTGTACCAAACATTGCAATAAAATTCCTATTTTTTTCTAAAGGTTGGAATCTTTAATGGCACCATCACGAAGTGGAACGACCGAGCCCTCAAGGTAAATATCTGTCACAATCTCCATATCTCTTTTCATTTACAGCTTGCAATGGTATGAATTTTTTGTGTAATTCGATTGGTAAAACTACCTTTTAAAAATTTTTACTTAGTCATAAAAGGGAAAGATACATCTGAGTACTATACTGGAATTTTCTTGAAAACTTACATGAGAGTGATGGCATTAAATCTTTTCATCACAAAAGGTATTCTATCTAATTTGTGTTAATTTTAAGATGTGGTTGGGACTCATTTCACGTTTATTTAGAAGTATAACTTTCATAGAAATAGTAATTGTAGATGAGTTAACCAAAACTTTGATATAGACGGAAAACTGTAAAGAAATGAAAAAGTGTTTGCATTTGTTCGTACATTGTAGAGAAAAAAAATGTTGTGTCTTTATAATCATCAAACGGTGGAGCAATTTTACCAAAAAGCAACTAAAAATAAACCAAGAATACATTCTTTCAGTTTTACCTGTGCACCATTTAATAAAACATATATGTTCAAAAGTGAATTTAGTCTTTCGGTTTTCAAGAATATGACGCGATCTGTTTGATTATGATTATGATTGAAGGATATTTTTACAAGCCCAATTCCACTTCAAAAGTGCTTTCAGGGCTTGGGTCCCAATGACAATTTACGGGCTGCCACTGAGGGACTAGCGGGGATACCATGACTTAGCCTCAGCCGGTCACATTATACTGACACCGACCCAACCAGTAGGGGCCCGGACTGTGCTCGGCTGAGGCTCGAACCCACGACCTCTAAGCCACGGAGCGAGGCCTCTACCAACTGAGCTATCTAGCCCCCTGATCTGTTTGAAGATTAGCCACAAAAATGGTTTCGTTTATAACGAAATTGTGTTGCTCTCAAACTCAGAATTTTAAGGGTGGTCCCATATTCTCCAATATACTGTCGTGGTGCCATAAACTCCACTATGCTGTTTTGGTGGGATAGTCTCCACTTAACTGTCGTGGTGGCATAGTCTACACTATGCTGTATTGATGGTATAGCCTCCTCTATGCTGTCGTGTTGGCATAGTCTCTGCTATGCTTTTGTGGTGCCTTGAGTATTAGCTATGCTGTCCCCAGAAACGTTTCTCTGCTGTTTTAGTTATATCATCGTCCTACTTGACTAAAAGGTCCATAAGAGGAGCAAATTTTACGGTTTTGTTATCATTTTGCTATAAAGAAGTTAAACAATCAGTGAAATTCATTGACCTTGTGAAGCGTCAGTGGGACATTTCATTCTTCACAAACAAAGGTAGGCCTATCGGCTAAAAATTCTCAGATTCGCCCACTGCTTTCCTCCCTGCCTCACACCAATAAGGTACAGAGACCCCCAGCTAAACATGACATGATCCGTGACAATATTAAGGCACGTTAAGATTTGTTTCTTATTCCTAGCGCTGAAAATCGGTGCATCGGCACCATAAAAAGAACAAGAAATAAAAAAAATGAACCAAGAGTTTTAAGTCCCGTTAATGCATTACTTGGTCAGTCCAATGTGAAATGGCGACACATCTCTGGCGATCCTCCGTAAGGGCCCGTCTATGGACATTGCACATTAGGTTGTGACAAAAGGCCGTATTTCTGTCGTTTGTGATGACAGGCAAAGTGTTTCAAGAAATAACGAAGAGAATAAAACTATGGCTGAGCAGGGTCTCATCGAGAGCTGGCGAAGCAGCCGTGGTGTCTAAGTTCGAAGCACTAGGACGCGGTACGCGGCGGTAGGCGCCTGGTTAGACAGGTAACAGTTCGAAAAGGCTGTTGCCGTGTGTCTCTTTTAAACAGCTACATAGTACACGTTTGTCAATTTAACCTAAAAATCTTATTTTTTTAAAAGAAACAAAATAACAGTCACAATTCAAAATCTGTGGGTTGTTATTATGTCTAAAAGTTCTTGACCAATTTTCATGAAATTTATGAAAGAGCAGTATAATACATTTGATCAGACTTATTGCATCAATGCAGCTGCAGTGTGATTTCCTGTTTTGTTTACACAGCAGACGTATGCTCTCATCATGTTTTCCTTAAGGGTCTAGCACTTTCTAACATGAAAAACATTGACAAGGACCTAGAGATTTCACTGCAAATAGATAGTAGGTACGAGTAGGGTGACAGACGAAGATAAAACAATTCTGCGTGCCTGGTGCCGACAACTCTCAGTAGAATATCCCGGTGTGCGGGCATCAATTAATAATTCATTGTGCTCATGGAAAGCGAGCGTTTCACTCTCAATAGCAGAAACAAATGGAAAAAAGCAGTTTTATCTGGGAGTATCCAAGTAAATCCTTACACAGAATGAATGCATTTAGGTAGAGCGGGAGACAGAGCACAACTTGTTTACCTTCCTGTTAAATATTCACCTCAAGTTCTCTCCGACAACCTCCCCCTCTCCCCACCGTACTTTATTCTGTTGAGCATAAACATTTGATGGATGATCAGCTAACAAGATCACAAAGACAAAAATGTTTTTTTTTTCTGAAAGACAGATCTAGTATTATGGGTGACCCATCGTTTGAACAACGACTCTGCCAAACACTGCTCGGGTCGATACAACACCAAATATAGGACCCAGAAAAAAAAACATTGACGGTACATTAGATACAATAGACTCCAAGATTCTCGTGTTGCGCATCGAAGGGAAGAACAATATTCTAAAAAGTCGATGATGCGACACACTTATGCCACAAAAAATCGTGAAACAAACTTCCTCTAACAATAACTTCAACTACTGTATACTTGATACCTGTTCAGAAAATAAATATTTTTTTACAAGTTTAAAGTATTTATCATTTATCAGTTATTGTTACTGGCGCAATAAGCAACGTTTTTCTGGAATGCGAGAATTCTATTGTTCACTTGTCAACAGAGATATGAAATTGCAGCTACTGTGACGTCAAATTTGATCCCTATCTAGTCCAGTAAATTCCGAAATGTGGTTAAATTTCATTACCATGAAGCTTGTGGGTTTTGTATTGTACGTGGTTTTATATAATAGTTTAGAATTGACTGAGACTTGTTATGGGCCGGTTGTTAGCAGCCTATTTTGACCCACAGAGTTATGCCCGATCCCTTTCTTGTCTCTATCGATCCTCTGACGCAATTTTAAGGTCGACTCGGTGATCCTATTCTTATCGGTTTGATAGCTCTGAATTTAAAACACTCAAGTACAGGCAGAAAAATTCAGAGTAGATATCATATTACCTTTTTAATTGATTTTTGTTGTGTGTATGATTACTACACAAAACTTCTTGTTGTATTCGAAGTTTTGTCAACTATACCAATAATACCAATCACATTTAATGCTTTTAACTTTTTTAAAACTCTCCGGCACCGGATTGCTCACGTTCAGGCTGGCGTGTCTGTTGAGCTAACTCAGAAGTTTTCATTGTTTAAAATAGACTAGGATTGTTAGCTTCAACGAGCTATAAGTGAGTAGGTGAAAGAGGGAGAGACATGGAGAGAAAGAGAAAGACAGAGAGAGTGAGAGAGAGAAAGAGAGAGAGAGAGAGAGAGAGAGAGAGAGAGAGAGAGAGAGAGAGAGAAAGAAATCTTTACTTATTTTTGCTCATTTAGACTCACATTTGAAATGTTATTTTGGGTAACAGTTACCTCAAAAACTTTTAGTTCTTTTACAAAATAGATATAGCCTGTTTTATTTTGTTTTCGTTGTGATCTATAACAGAAGTAAAAGAAATGTGGATTAAACTTAAAAAAAAGGCAATTTAGTTTTGTTTCATATGCCCTGCTCCCAATAATTGAAATAATAGTTAAATTAGCGCGGCTTTTTAAATGCCATAGCTACTTTCATCGTTCCGTTACGCTCTTACCGTATAGCAACCTTATCAGAGAGCTTTCAAATCTTCTGTATTTGTTCGCACGCGCATCCACGTTCACTTTTAGACCGTGTACTTCTGGCCTTTTTAGTCGTTTGTTAAATTATCATGTTTATTTTTAACTGTGGATGTATTTTCCTCTATTGTAAATGTTGTTCTGTGTAGTCTATTACCTATTTAACAGCTTCCTAATATACTAAAGACACCACAATGCAGATAGTAATCTCCTTGTGGCGCAACTGCCAAGATTAGTCGTGATTGGTTACAGGGGATATGATTGTATTGTTGTTTCGATGAACAAAAACTAGATAATATAAATAAATCTCGTCTCATAAGACGCCTATCCTGTACAGAAGACTCTAGCCTGGCTCTGATGTACGGACTAACCGAATTCCGTCACCATGACCTACACCCTTTTAGTCGGAAACGTTTCGCGTGACAGCAAAAGACGGATCACTAGACAAATACATGTCCGTAGTTTTCTTTGAGGGATGCGCGTCATGATGTAAAATCGGCTTTACTAGGCGAACGTTTTCAACTACTGCTTATGCTTTTGAGAGTTATTGTCAAAAGCGGCTAACCCAATCAAGCCTTCGATGTCTACCTTAAAGCCTGTAGCCTTATGCATTTTGAAAATTAGCTGTTATCGAATCGTAAGCTAATACGTCTGATACACTACTTTTGTGTGCAAGTCCGCTTTGGCCGTAAGATGAAACTAATAATTACATTGTTGTACTTTCGGCCCGATGCGGTTCAATACGACAGTAGACCCATTTGAAAGGAGATAATTAATCTGAGCACCCACAGGTTCTGACGCTAGTCTTGAAGATCTTCCTGGCTTTGTATAGAGCTATACGAATACAGAAGTTAATAATCTTAGTGTTGATGCGAGTCGGGTATATTGTATAAGATTTTAGAAATTTGCTGCTTACCACAAACGGGTAGCACTAAATTATAGTATGCTTCGTACCGCCCGTGTGTCTTGCGAGCAGTGGAAATAAATTTAGTACTGCAAGTTTCACATCACAAATCATTAGTGTTTTTTTAACAATTCATTCTCTTGAGCTTTTAGGCATCAAAGATTTCAAGACTCTATCACATTTGCATTAAATCATTTTAAAACTTCTGCTGATTTCAATAAATTTAGAAGGCAGGGGTGATAGTTTTTACTCAGCGTTTTCTCCTAACAGGGTTTGCGACACCAGGTTACTGTGGACCGGTGATCATTTTCTTTTGTCTGTTCCTTGTTTAATGTTTAAACAGAATTTCAAGATTTAATAGTGTCATTGACTACCCGTACCATGGTTGCATATCTTCAATGTTCACGTCGTCAAAATGATTAAGACTTGAAATATTTTGTACTTGTGGTTTTCTTTTACCTTTGCTGGGTTGATTATGCACTGTCCCTCACTATCTTGTTGAGCACCCTCACGGCTTAAAACATTCCTCAATCACTCTTTCATTCATCAACATTTTCGACTTTTTCTGTGCCTTTCCTACTTACGTCTTTAGTCTTGATGGTGATGATGACTATGGATAGGGGACCTTTGAGGATTAGCTGGGTATAATCATTTTGGCATCGCTTTAGAGCCCGGCGCTTGATGGGCCTGCCGCCCTAAATGAACGGCAACGAAGTGTATGCCCCTGTTCGTGTCTGGGTAAGTTGCTCAAAGTATATGGAGGTTCTGGGTCACTGAAGTACCTAGACCCTTCTGCTACCCCATGTAAAGAGTCCTGAAGGTACTCAAAACGATATACTCATATCTAGACAATCGCAGAAGTTGCCAGAGCAAACTCAAAATGTTCACAATATGATGATGCTTTGTCTCACTTAGCGTAAAATGTTTAATGTACGTATTTTTGACGTTCTCTAGTGTGGTTTGTAACACCACAATATTGCTCACAAAACATCAGTTGCTGCAGTTGTGTAAAACAAGCCCAGAAAATACAAGAACATTTAAGATACACAATTATTTATTTTGAGACCATATGGGGCGAATTGTTTAAAGATATAGCCCGACGAGCTTCTTATTTTAACACTCTACCCCTGTGCACATTCCCAACGCTCTGTATTCACCTCTGATAGGAAACTTTACGTTCTTGTCATTTCCTTAAAATGTTGTAATAATGTGTAAAGCTACCAGTTTCTTGACAAATTTTATGCCGGAAAAATGACCTTTGGTTGAAAGACCGATGGGCCAAATATGGCAAAAACAATCGACCTATCACACAACTAATGGGCCTTAGTGTGTAACTTCAAAAATAACGACAATTCAGAGCGAGTCTACCAGAAATATCTGCGTAGCGTACTAATAGATGGGTTAGGTAAAGAAAAAGGGATGATTATTATTATTGCTTGCAAAATATGCGAGTTACAATAGTTATACAGTGAGGTCGGGAATCGAACGTACAACCTCCTACCGCCTGGCGAGTATGACGCCCTTACCACTTATCTGCACTACCCCACAATCAGTGAAAAAAGTTGGAGTTGGCAATTTTTACCTTATAGAGTGATGGCGTTTTTAAAAATACATTTCACTCGGCTTTTGAACGCTTAATATCGCACGAAATTATCAAAGTTTTGTGGAACTTAATTTGATTTAAACAGTTTAAAAATAAGAAGGAAAATGTCTTTTTAAACGATTTTTCTCGAAATGATATGTTAAACATCTGACTCATTTTCAATGTTCGCGAGACTGTTTTCACAGTGCTAAGTTGGGAAAAAGGAGAGCTTTTTTTTACAAATTGTAGTTTTCAAAATTACCATCTATAGATTGGAAGCTCTCAGCACCCGTAAAAACTTGGAGAGCCCTGGTTTTTAATACACCTGTGGATAGTACACATTTGCTGGATGCTTTCAACAGCTCATCAAAAATGAATGTCGTTTGTTGACGCTCTTCAGTTTTTCAGGGTATCACGAGACTTCTTTCTCACCGAGTGGCCGGTGCATTGATGGGAGATCATCTCTTACTCATAATCCTAAAGAGTTCCTGATGATACGTGATCACAGCCGTTTCTACCTGTATGGAGATATTTTGTTTTTTAGGAGAAAAAAGGAATTGAATTATATTTTCTCCCGCGCTGAGCATTAATGTTTTTTTGGGGCGATAAAAAATTATCTCTGCGATGAACAAAGTTTTCCTGCCTCCCTGTCTAAACAAAATTCGAAGTAAATTTATCCTCCCGCTAGTCTCATTCCTCTCTGTAATCTTCAAGGGCCATGAGAGCATCCCTTGTTGTCAGATGTGAAAGGAAGTTACCCATGTACATGCATCTGACGAAACGCTTTGCAGCGAAGTTTCTGTTTTTGATTGAAGTTTTCAATGGTTTTTTTCTGTTCTCCTTTCAGCAAAGACAGTAACTAGATTTCTATGTGTCTAATGTCAATGCTAGCATTCCAATTTGCCTGGCCTTGCAATCAAAAGTCTAAGTACGGTGGTATGAAGCATTCATGGTTTATGAGACCGGCAGTAACCCCCCCCCCACCACCACCCCCGTTAGGAAAGGGAAATATTGAACTCTGCAACCCCAACAAAGACATCTTTATACTTTTAGTTTAAACTAAGGTATGGAAAAAGAAAAAGTCTGGTGAGAGATATCGTTGTAGACAGAATGAAAGTATTACGTCAAGGAGAGGAACTTTACTGCCTTATTGCTGCGTCTGTGCGTCTTTTTCTTTACACGTACCACATTTTCTTTTCAATCTTAAGTATAGCGTACATGGACTTGTATATCCAAACAAATATTCATCGTCGATCAATTAAGTTCATCTTATGTTCACTTCGTCAGAAATTTAATTGACGACCTAAGTTGGTTGATTGGTTGAAGCACTTATCATGCCCTGTCTGCAAAAAGCAAACTAGAATGTACTCTAGCGGAACGTCAGTCAGGACCAGCCTATAGTATGATAAACCACGTGCACTAAATAGCGTCAGCATAGCTGCACTGAGAAGAACTTAAAAGTCCGCTAGAAGTTTAGCAACCTATAATTGACATGACCTGGCAAGGGAACGGAACTTGGCAGAAAGAAAAAAAAACCTACATACGTTTGAATGTAGAATTAATTTAGGGAAGTGAACCGAACATTTCACCTTGTAAAATGCTCTCACGGAGAAAGCCTTTTAAGCAGAGTATAGGGTAATGTATTACCAATAAGAATGCAAAGCCTTGAATCATTAGCATATGGTACTTGCTGAGAAAGAAATTACAAGAAATAGTGTATGCAAAGACGGTTTCGTGTTATAAAACTTATAAAACTCCCTGTTTAAAATCCTTGAACTATCTGAACACAGCCGAGAGTGTAAAAGTGGGCGATTTTGTTTACACCTAAACGCATGTTTTCGCTTTTCCGAACATAATACTGGTACCTAGAGATTTCGATGGCACACTTCACTATAAATACACCTATTTGGACGGATGGAGACAAAAGAACAATGTGCCTTTTGTAGATTAATGAACCTGGTGTCCTATATTGAAGTCCTTGTCGAGCAGCAACAAAAGCTGCTGGATTTGATCAAAAACTATTGACGATGTCTATTATGTTGGTTTCCATATCTTCCATCAGGTTTTAAACCCAAATTGTGCATTTCCTGATGAACCAATCCGGGTGATCGGTCGCGCCCAAAAGTCTGGGACTACCTCCACACTGACCAGTGCCCTCAGCGCCGCAGACTCCAACTGGAGGGAGACGTACGGGGTTTTCTCCAAGGGCATGAACCCGTCCACGTATGAGCCGTACCACTGGAAGTCTGGTAAGTCCAAATCATCTATTCTGATAATATAGGACTGCAGCGACCATCAGTGCCAGTACATCTCGCACCCAGAGCAAAGAAATCAAATGCTGCAGTTTTCTCATAACAGGATGTTGATATGTTCAATAAACTTAACAACTCTTTAAACTCTTGTTTTAAAATTTAGAAAAAAAATATATATCTACAAAGCAAAGACGCACCCTTTTAAACAGTTTCAGTCATTCACATCGTTTGTACCTATCGGGATACAGATCATAATAGAAAGTAATGGAGGATCTCGTTTGCCGATTTATAGAGATTTCTATGTTTACAGGTGTCTAGAAAGAGTGCGGTTTTTTACAGGAGCGAACAAAAACTTATTATTTAAATGTAAATAAATTCGAGCTACAGTACAAACTACACTCGTCATGATTATAAAACTTCAGCCATAAACGCAATGATGTCATTAACTCTAACAAAACTATTACTACCACCACCAACATCGACATCATCTTCATCATCATCATCATCATCATCATCATCATAATCATCATCATCATCATCATCATCATCAGCAGCAGCAGCAGCAGCAGCAGCAGCAACACCAGCATCACCATCAACATCACAATTATCACCATCATCATCATCATCATCGCAACCACTGACACTGCTGCTTGTATTATCGTTATAGTCCTTATCACTATCATGTCGCGTCTCTCTGCTTCTTTTAATAACTTGATCATATAATCAACGCAAAAATCGATATGGAAACTTACTTTTAAGAACATCGTAAATTTGAGTGAAGAACGTTAATAAACATGGTACCGTTACTAACGATGACAGAAAACTGTGCCCTGCACATAGCTTTATAATTATCCAAGGACAGGAAACACGTCGTAATTGACATCGTACCCTCTTAGAGGTCGATATCAAAGCGGAGGTTTGTTGGGCAGATGTTGATCGCGGCAGATACCGGCACGGACGCAAACACCACAAGTGCCCTAATGTGTGTGTGTGCTCAGTTTACTTTGCTTCCCCCATCATGCCCTGTCAATACACTTCAAGTAGAAGAGGCGGAACTGATACTCTACTAATTGATCTCTAAAACTGTCGGGCGATCGCCCTGTCTGCACTTGTTCGTCATAGTTTTGATGTTTGCGTACAGAGGGTTTAGGATAACAGTGAGCTCCATCCGCTTTTCTCTCTCTCTCTCTCTCTCTCTCTCTCTCTCTTCTTTTTCTCTCCCCTAATCTCTCATTGCCCTATATTTAGACCTTTATTGCTCCTTCTGTAACTAATTCTTTCAGTGTCATATGAAGTTCGCGAGTTTGTCTATATTTTTTTCTCTCTGCGTGGCAAAACCTCTCCATCGTGTAGCTCATGGGTATCAAAAAAATGAAGTAAGTCAATCGAAGTACAATAATGTTAAAACTCTGCGACTTCGACGAAACTTTTATACACTCAAGAAAACTAGTTAATATTTAAAACAATACAATGCATCTATGTTGTAGTTAATCGCCTACAAGTATAGACTTCCTGTCAATCTGACGTTCCCTGCCGTTTCTATTGCTTGCTATTCATAGCCCATGATACCTTTTACGATAAATAATACTGATCCGGAGTCATCAAGTGTCACAATTTTAAATGAAGTTTAATTTTCTATGATTAGTTCAGATCGACACCAAACGTTCCCTCAGCGGCTAATCAGAATGATGATAATAGAAAGTTGTTGACGGCGGTAATGTTTAGAATAGCAAACCAGAGGGAAAGACCAAAAAGAATTTTTCACAAATAAGAAGAACCATCAAGACGTAACGTTTTTTTTTAAACTAACAGACACGGGAACAATTTCTTTACGCCACTGCAGAACTTCACCTTGGCTCAGTTAAAAACCTCTGCCACATAAGGGTGACAGAGTTAATGGTTTTTCTAGATCTGTTTCCTGACCGCGTTGAGTTGAACGAATTAATGGTTTACCTAGTTCTATTTCCTGACCGCGTTGAGTTGAACGAATTAATGGTTTACCTAGTTCTACAAAAAGGAGCATCGACGAAAGAGGATAAGTCCAATTTATACACAAGATACAAACCTAGGCCTATGTTATATTTTAGAAACGTCAGCGTTTTACATAGGAATACTATGGCCTTTCCCAAAAAGGATATGTTTGTTTCTTTCAAAAATTATCTCTGTCTTTACTCCATTTTAATAAAATTATCCATTGCTAGTCTAATTTGTTTGAAAATGATCATAATAATTATAGATATTACAAAAAGAGACGCTTTGAAATATGATGTAGATCTACCTGTAGTTGGAATTAAGGTGAAAGAATTTTTAGTTTAATGCAATAGCAATTTTGCTGCCCTCTCCAATAAAAAAAAAGATCTGTCTGCTGTTGAAAAACGTAACTACTGGACATCCGTCTGACACTTTGTTGCTAAAACTCGACACTAATGGGCCCTTCAGCATGTGCATGACAAAGCAGAAATCCGCTCGGCGGGGATGTTGGTTGCACAAACCTTATTTTAAAAAAAAGATTGACTGCCCGACTGGCTCAATGGGAATTATGTTAGCAAGATGTGGTTATCTTTCGCTTTTATTCTTTCTTTGCGAAGGAACTTTTGCTGCTTGCTTCTAAAATCATCTGAAACTGTATTAAGACGTTGTAAAGATTTTGTTCAACATTTGGCTGTTTCTGGAAAATAGCAGGTTTTTGAAAAAATGTTAGCCAATGTGTACACTAAGCTTGGTTCTGTTGGCTCAATCTAAATGATGAACTGCGCTAGTTATAGCTGAAACAAAGCCATTATGTGACAGTTATCATTGATGATGAAACTGTAGAATAGATAATTAGAAACATAATATGAAACGGTTTTATTTACCAGCAGTGTCGCTTCTGCGATGAACCACTGAAATAAAGAACAGTCCCCGGCAAAAATGATTCTTTTTCTTTTTATCTGTAGTCCTTTACTTTATTCGAGGCACACATGCACACGTTCAAAACGAGGCATAGATAATGTATTCTTTACTTCTACCAGTTCGCTTTATGAATGTTCTTTATAAGTGTGATTTAACTCTACCCATTTTGTATTTTATCAAAATTTTCCCTGAAACAGTTTTATTATCTTATAAAAATCTCAAAAATTGAGGCCAAAGAATAGTTTGATCCAGCAAAACACAGTTTTGTTTACAAGCAGAGTGATTTCTACTTCTCCTGCATTGAAACTAAAACCCATTGACAATAAAATACACAGCCTTGCTTCGCTATCATTCATTCACAGGTAAAATACCGTCATTTTATTTTTAAAAAATCGTCGGACTACTTCGTAGACCGTTCATTAGCTTGCTCCTAGTTTATGGAAGGCGATACATACTTTGCAAAAAACTGTTTGATTAAATTCAACAATATTCAGCAGAACTACGTACCATACATTTTATCCCAAAAGATTTGTTACCAAATTTCGGACTTATGGCATATAGTTAGATTTTCTGCTACCTGCTCCAAACTACAAACTAACTTTGTTGACGACGCTGAATGCAAGCATAATGTATGTACGCTCAGGAAAATATGGAACTAAAAGAAAACTACATGTGGCATCTGCACATTAAAAAGAACACCCCTAAAATTGTTAGTAATAATTAGAGAGAATAAGAAAATTGTTAGTAATATTTAAGGAGGAATAAGAACTTAAGGTTTAAAAAAACCGCGATGCTTTACCTTTCTCACGAAAGCCTGGAGCTGAGCTGTCTGACCGCCATTGACCTGGGAAGACACAAGAGTACACTTCATCTCTAGGTCACGTGCACTGCTATGGTTATTCAGTTTTAGTTTGTTTTTTTTTCATCCTACTTTTTAACATCATATCACGAAGCGCGTGAGCTCGTGTTGTTTGAAATTTCAGCCTTTGGTCTTTATCAAATTCTATCCGTATTATCTCAATGGCAAAGCTGCAAGTTGTGCCAGGGTACTGTTTGTATGTCAACATCACTACAATTTCATCACAAAGTGATCTATGTTTTCATGATCTTCAAATTGATAATTTTGAATTAATGTCAACAAAAAATTTTATCATGATTGCGTGCTAAAAGAAAATGCTCTTTGATCATAAATCTCTATGACATAGGTGTTTTTTCATCCACAATTGTGAAAATAATACAATGATAGTTTATTGGGGTTAAATTATTTTAGGCCGAGGTAAATCATTAATAGCTCCACAGGAACTAGGTGAAGGCCTGCTGCTTTAACTTGGTCAATATTTAATTGCGCAGAATGAAAAACGATCTAGCCTATTACTATTTGGTTATAAATTTGATTTTTTAATTAACAGTTATCTGGATAGTTCTTCTAAAATCTCTTATAATGTCAGTGTATCTGAATGGCCATTTGTGATCATTGTCGTCTAGGATTGCGAAGGCAAGCTTGATATGATTGGCTGGCTTTCGTTTGCACGATAGGTGTTTGCTTTAAATATAGTGTGGGGAAAATTTTGACATTTAGCTAGGAGGGATAATCGAGAAAAAAGGTTTGGTTAGTATGTCTATAACATCTAAGGATAAAAACCTAAGTAAAAAAAAGTATTTCAACAAATGTTGGCCTTGTTGCTCACAATTTGTAGCACTCAGTGTACCATCCTTGCTAATGTTGTGTCATTCTTGTATATCAACGCTTGAGGTTGAAATTTAGACAAAGTCAAAATTTTTAATATTAACTCAAGCTGGTTTAACCATAAATCAAGCAGAAACTAGGAATATTTTTAGAAATCACAATGGTAAAAAATGCGACGTTGAGCAAAAGTATTTAGTTTTCTATCAAACCTAGACCTTTTCAGCAGCTTTGTATTTCGCAAAGGTCCATAAACATTTCAACGAACCTTAAACTACATGTATACTCTGTACTAAGCTCTTCACCCCAACCCCGTCCCACTGGCCAGGTGTAATCAGCCATTTCGGGCCGAGGAACGAGGACGTGTCCAGCCTGATTCTGTCGGTGCGCTACACCCTAGGCTACATGTCGGCAGGTGATGTCCACTCAGGCATGAGCGTAGCAGGACTCGTTAACCAATACGGCCATATAGTCACTGTCACCACGGAGAGTCTACAGGTAATGATCACATGAACAATGTACAATACCTCAAGATGCTTGTAATCAGAGTAGCAATATGTGGAGATAATGATGACCAGAGTACCAATATGTGAAGATAATAATGATCAGACTCAGAGTGCCAATATGTGAAGATAATAATGACCAGAGTACCAATATGTGAAGATAATAATGATCAGGCTTAGAGTACCAATATGTGAAGATAATAATGATCAGACTCAGAGTGCCAAT
>BMAT01004197.1:171571-189253 GCA_019649035.1 Elysia marginata | reverse complement strand
GGTCAAACACTGAACAAACCATGTCTCAGATTATCTTGGTCAAACACTTAACAGACCAAGTCTCATATTATCTTGATCGAACACTTAACAAACCATGTCTCAGATTATCTTGATCGAACACTTAACAAACCATGTCTCAGATGTTCTTGATCGAACACTTGACAGACCATGTCTCAGCAATCTTGGTCGTGAATGACATGTTTCATTCTATCTTTCAATAGTTCAAGTATGCAATGCGATGACTACTGACACAACAGTGGCTGGCTTCTATTTATCTGCAGTGAGAATGATTCAAGTTCAACAACTCAAGTAGAAACTATGTTAAAAAGTCTAAGGAGTAAAGGACATCTGCCAAACTACGACTTAAGCCCGTCCTTGTGGTCTTAAAGCTGCCTTACTATGCCTCCAAGTGGTGACCATGCTGTTTTTATAATGGTTTAAGGTCTAAAGCAAATAGTGCTCAATACTTGCAATTAAAATTTATCGATTCTGACTTTCCTGGAAAACATGATGTTTTGTTATGGGTAGAAGATAAGCACTTGTACCGTCCGCATGATCATAGACACGTAATCCAAATACAGCAGGTCATACTTTTAATATGGAGATGTATTTTTCTAGTCACCGGGCAATATTTAAACAGCCCTAAGGTACAGCAACTCGTACATCAACCGCTCATCTTTATTTGTCTACAGATGTAGAAGCCAGCCAGATAGAAATAAAGCAAATATTATATGCTGGAAATTCAACTCCAAAGGAAAAATACAAGTCTGAGCCAATTGAAAAAAATGTTATTAAAATTAACAACAATAATTATCATTAGCTATAATAATTTCTTGAAATTAAAAAAAAAACATTTGTTGTATTTTCTCAGGGACACGTGACTGTTTTTTAGATAAAATCTGAGGTTTAGATGTGAAACTGAGGCAATGTAATAGCTTTAGAGGAGAATTCCTGATAAAAAATATGACACGGGAAGGCTTAATCTAGGGGATTTTGCCACGCACGCATGCACATTTTGTGAATTTTTTTTTTATATCCGAGAAAATGTAATGGAAGGATTTTTAAGCATCAACACAGGTTCTTTCCAATTAGTTTGAACTTAATTTGAAAAATTTACTTATTGAAGCTCCTGGATTAGTTTACTAGGTATATCACCATCAGGCGACTAGAATATCATCAACTGCAGAGACATTTATAGTGTTTTAGAACAACAAAAGCGAAGCAGACATAATGGCAACAACGATTATAATGCGATTCTTGGCTTTAAAAACCCCAGCGATGGCACGCTATAGCAGCAGGGCATAATGACATAGTTGACGCTTTATTGAGTTAGTTACAATGTGATGGAGCGTTTGCCTGGCACCCCATAGCATCTTAAGCGAGTGTCCGTCACCTGACAGAGCCATGCTATTATTGACGTTGAAGCATGAGTTCTCTTTTCTTTATCCGCTGAATGGTGTGCACTTTTTAAAGCAGTTTGGTAATGATGAGTTTTAGGATGCTCCAATGCCGTTTATCTGAACCAGGTTCTTTGTAACAGATTTTACCAATGTCCACCATTTTGTTTCCTGTCAGTGGCATTAGCAGTGCGAACAGTCAAGCTCCAAAGATATATGAATTTTTGTTTTGGTCCTGGGTATGCGCACCTTTGCTACTCAAAAAACCGGACATTATTATAAAATATTATTCTCTGAAACACTAAGACTTTTAGCACAAACATCAATGTACTGTGGGCATTTCGAATTTCTTTTTATAATAAGAATTGTATAATACTCTAAAAGAAATGGCACAATGTTAAATACATGCCGTAATTTTCGTTTTAGAGAAACTTTGAACAAGTCTTTTCTCATAACCAAGATATAGGTTAAATTTCGTGTTGAGCTAGGCTTTTAAATGTTGCTCCATTGTTGAATATCACCCATTTTTTTGCAAAACGATTGTTAAAACTGATTTATTCTTATTTTTCACTATATTTCATGGCAAAAGATTTGTTAATATCTTTTCACAAGATTGTTTGAAATTTATGTAAATTTTGATGTTTACCTATGACAGAAAAAAATGTCACAAGAATTAACATCAAGGCCTTTAAAATAAAAAACACGATAACCGAACTATAATTATAGAGTGGTTGTAAGAGGTTTCTGATATGCACATTTTAATAGTGATAAAGGCTTTGATAAAAAATGGGTGTGATTATAAGTGTCTCTACTCATTCAAAATGTATAGTTTACTTCTCACAGCAATGTTTTTTTTCCTGAAGTCGTATTGTATAACAGTATAAAGTGAAGAATACACCCGAGTCTCAGCGGCACTAGGCCTATGGTCTTGCACGCTGAAGTCTGGGTCAACCTCTGGTGTGATTGGTCAAGCCGATCAGACAATGGCATTGTCTGGAGATAGTATTCAGAGATGAGATGGTAAGATGCGCATGTCTCCCTCTGTATCTAGAGATAGTATTCACAGCTAGAGATGAGATGGTAAGATGCGAGTGTCTAGCTCTGTGTCTTGAGATAGTTTTAAAAGATGAGATGGTAAGATGCGCATGTCTCGCTATGTGTCTAGAGATAGTATTCAGAGATAAGATGCGCATGTCTCGCTATGTGTCTAGAGATAGTATTCAGAGATGAGATTGTAAGATGCGCATGTCTCGCTATGTGTCTAGAGATAGTGTTCAGAGATGAGATGGTAAGATGCGCATGTCTTGCTCTTTGTGTTGACATAATATTCAGAAATGAGATGGCAAGATGCGCGTATCTAACTCTGTGTCTAGATATAGTATAAAAAGAAGAGATGATAAGATTGTTTTTATTGCTCTGTGTCTAGATATGTATTAAGAGATGAGAAAAAGGATTAAAAATGATGCCGTCAGCAGGTTATGAATGAATGCACAAATAGTTTAGTAGTACTGGCATCGATTAGATAACGAATTATTCCAACATCTCCAAGATATTTGTGTCTATGTTCACAAACATGTTTGATCTAACTTTCCACACAAAAGTAAGCATCAAAGTGGAAACCAAGATTACTGAAATGGTCACCTGTAAATATAGTGCGCTGTTATTCTTTTCCCACAAATATTCAGAACTTCCGCTTCAGCTGTAGTTTTTCTTTTCTTAGATGGTATTAAGAGGTACTCTGTCTTAACTTTATTTAGTATGAGTTGTTGTTTGTCACATAATCTTTGATGTCGTTTAAATTTAAGCACCGCATTAGGCGTAGCAAGAGACAATCAGTACTTGTAAGGGTAAATAGATTTGGGTATCATCAGCGTTCATAAGAAAATATAAATTACGTTGCTTTATCATATCTTAGAGAGTTATTGTATACATTGCATAAATTGAGCACTAGAAATCTTGAGAAATTCCGAATCACTAGGTTTCGAACTGCTGTCATGAATAGAAAAGGACATTGATCTATCATTCAGATACGAGTGAGGCCATTTTAGCGCAAAGCCATGCACATAAAATTGGAAGCAATTCAAATGGGCATCAATTTTTTATTTGTTTTTAAATAATAAATAACAGCAGCGTTTCACTACTAACCTTTCCAAAATGCTGTTTACTTTTCATAGAAACTTCGATCTAGATCAAAACTTTTGACATACAAGGAAACAATTTTGGTTTTGTATACAAGGTACACAATAGTAATTCAGCTGCTAAAATGTTAAAACACTGCTTACATTACAATATTTTGACATAAAGTTTTTTACCTTCCACATTGAACTTACATCTGACTCTCTCTCTCTCTCTCTCTCTCTCTCTCTCTCTCTCTCTCTCGCGTATTAAATCTATTCAACAGCTTGGGCGGCCAGATCAGTGATCCCTATGCAGACAGCTAAGTGAGATTGTGTAGCTTTCTATCGACATCAATATTGGGATTGAGATTAGAATGCAAAAATATCGTTCTAGCCCGCAAGCAATTGACTACAAAGAGTTTTCAGAAAGAAAAGATTATTTGTGCTTTGCCCCCCCCCCAAAAAAAAAAACAAAAACAAAAAACAAAGAAAACCAATAAACAAAACAAAAAAAAAACAACAAAAAAGCTCCCCTTGCTTCGAAAAACATAGATTCAATTTTATGGATTAAAATCGTTTGACAGACATTAAACATCTTTGTTCAAGCTACAAAAGTGACACTCATTGTGCCGTCAGGAGTAAGGTTTGAATTTCTCGCACTGTTTTCTTCAGGTCACAATGGCCTGATCAAATCATAATTGGCACGCTCTTTCTATTGTAAAAAAAATATTCTTTTCTTTAAAGCGTAATGTCATTTACAACGATTATGGTGCGGCTCTAGTTACATGTGGATCAAATATGAATACACTTTTTTAAATAAAATCGAATAATGGATAGCTCAACAGTAAAAGTCAGCTCCTAACAAAATGATAACTATTTACTTGATCATTAACATTTATTTACCTTTCTTTTTAATCACTAGTGGTAGTAGTAGTAGTAGTAGTAGTAGTAGTAGTAGTAGTAGTAGTAGTAGTAGTAGTAGTAGTAGTAGTAGTAGTAGTAGTAGTAGTAGCAGTAGTAGTAGTGGCAGCAGCAGCATTTAGTAGTAGTAGTAATAATAGTAGCAGTATTAGTCGTGCTATCGGTAGTAGTAGAAGTAGTAAAAGAAGAAGAAGAAGTAGTAGTAGTAGTAGTAGTAGTAGTAGTAGTAGTTATAGGAGTAGTAGTAGTAGTAATAGTAGTAGTTGTAACAGTATCATTAGTAGTTGTAGTAGCAGCACTAGTAGTAGTAGTAGTAGTAGTAGTAGTAGTAGTAGTAGTAGTAGTAGTAGTAGTAGCAGTAGTAGTAGTAATAGTAACAGCAGCAGCACTAGTAGTAGTAGTAGTAGCAGTAGTAGTAGTAGTTGTTGTTGTTGTAACAGTATCAGTAGTAGTTGTAGTAGCAGCACTAGTAGTAGTAGTAATAAAAGCAGCAGCAACACTACTACTAGTAGTAGTAGTAGTAGTAGTAGTAGTAGTAGTAGTAGTAGTAACTCAAGAACAACAATAATAGCATGCACGGTCTGACCATGTTTTGGACTAACGAGATAGGCCAGTTCTTAGTGTCCGGTCCAGCAGAACGGTCAACCCAAATCGCTCCGACCTGCTCGTCCAGGCTGGACACTGCCCTCCATTAGTCACAGACACCAGGCAGAAACTGTTTGCAGGGGAGGTAATTATCTGACCAGCCTGCACTGAGAGTGGACGAGTTAGTGTGGACCAGGGTGAGGGATGGTGAGCTAGTCAGAGTCGGAGGCTTTTGTCATGACTGTGAGTTACTTGAGGATGTTGGTGACGGACATACAGGGAGGAAACGAATAAGATGGTAAAGACATTGAGTGGGCAAACGGGAAGTAAGGAATGAAGAGAAACTAAAGAAAGAATTAGAGAAGATCTGAAGGATGGGATAAAGCAAGATGGGTCAATGAAGAGCAGAAGAATAAACGGTTGCAAAAAGAAGAAACAGATGCTTAATAAAAACTAAATAACAGAAGTAAAGAGATATCTAGAAATATATTTAAAAAGAGAGAGAGAAAAAGAAATAGAAAGAGAAAAAGAGAGAGAGCGAAAGAGAGAGGGGGAGTGTGTTAGTGAGAGAGAGAGGGAGAGTGAGTGTGTGTGTTTGAGAGAGTTAGAGAGAGAGAAAGAGGGGGAAGAGGGATAGATTGCAGGAGATACAAGTGGAGAAAGTCTTAGTTTCGATAGAGTTGGCAAATTAAATGAGAATGGAAAGCTAATGGACATTTATCTTTTATGTTTTTATCTATAATCCTACCCATTTCCTCTCTCATAATAAATTGGACAATTTTTAGAAAATAAGCTTGTAGCTATGGATCTGAAAAATCTGCTCATGGCTTGGTTTTTATTGTTTTTCTTGTTTTGTTAAAGGTATCGAAAATTGCGAGTCATCAAATCAAGAAAGAAAAACCAATGTAGTTGGAACAAGAAGCTGTTGTAAGTAAAAAATTATAGAGAAAAGTTGATTTTCATTACTTTTGTTATTTTGTGCAATATTCTTGGTTTTACGAGTCACGCTTCACTTTGGAAAAAAAATTGTTTCTCAAGCAGTCTACAGACATTGGATTTCAGAATCTTTGCATCAGACGGCATTGCTCTTTTAGGCTGATCATTTTTTCTGATATTCCATTTCTGCCCGTTATAAATTTCATGGAACTAGAAATTTTTAGAAATCATTGAAGATCTTTCTTTGATAATAATAAAAAAAGATAAAGATAGACTTTTACAACAATTTTGCTTAAACTGAAAATTCCAAACTTCGACCTGTGTGGGCTATTTGCGACAAGTTAATTTAAATAAAATAAGACTCATTGCTGTTTGTTTTGATAGGTCAGAGTATTCAACCTTCATGTAATGCAGCAATTTAGACAAGTCTTGTTTGGTTATTCGACCTTTTTCTCAGTGCGTACGAACCCGAACCAATTATATATTGTGCGGAAAATCGTTGCAATTTTATAATTGGCACATAATTAAATCCTTTCATTTTGAAACATGCCAGCTGTTCTTTATCACACGTTGTTTAAATTATAAGTTTATAAATAGTTTTTATAAATTTATTAGTTTTTGTCATTTATCTACACTACTTTAGGGTGTCAATATTAACGTTTGTAACTGAGGTCCGGGTGATAACCTACACTCTGACTCAAAGTAGGGAGCAGTTTACAGATTTTTGTTAGAATGTTGGCTACAAGGTGATCCGAATAACGTGAGCAAACCGGACTCTTTAATCATGTCTTTACTTTGTTTTGTAATTTAATTCCACAACTTTGAAGAAAACAAAAAAAAAACATTTTAAGGTACGCTTTGGCATGCTGTGAAGCGGTAAAGCCTATCTAGTTTGAACGACCAAAAAGCTGTTATCAGAAAGCTATTATGACCTGCGCTCTACAAAGAGCTATGAGGCGCTAAAGCCTACCTCGTTTAAACGTTAAAGCTAACAGAAAATGGATGACAAAAGCAAACAAGTCAACTTATTAAAAAAACGACTTAAGTTCCATTGTATCTTTCTAGAATTGGCATACATCCCCTCTTTTAATATTTTGTTAGATAAGGAAAAAAACGCTTCTAATAAGTCACCATAACAGAGACTTGGTACACACTTTTCGATTTCGTTGTGACACAGGTCGATTCATCTCTCATGATGGGTCGGCAATGAGAGCAAGTGCCCCCCTCACGTCTCCCGAAGGTATCTTGGTTAAGACAGGTACAGGGAAAATGAAAAAAAAAACCCAGAAAAGCTGACGGATGCACCTGTCTCGTCGTAAATATTTTGACGAATGGCAGTGCTTCAAGTCTGTCACATCCCCGATATCGCCAGCGACTGGGACCCTATCTATCACTGTCTTTTCTTGATGGTTTATATAGAACTGACAACAGAGCTTTATTACCTGATCTTAAGTTGCGACTAGGGGTGTACAAACTGACAACGTCTTTAAGATAACAAGGGACATAGCAGTGAATGCTCTTGTAGCATAGAACAGCAATCCTACAATGTATTCTAACTTTTATTGGAAATGAGACAGATAGCATTGTTCTGAATCAGCTGAGGCCTCTGAGGGTGTCCATACGTAATCCACATAGCAAAGAATTGCAGAAGTCTAGCCTCTAGATAGCATGAAAGAAGAGACAAGAGTTTTTACATCTTCTTCATTAAAAAAAGATCCTAATCTGTTTAAGGAATAATATTTATTTCTATGTTAGAACATATAAACCCCCTTTCTTATTAAAAAGAACAATTGTTTTCAATTAAATTTAAATTACTCCACAGGCGTTGATTCATTTATGTTAAACATTCTAGACGCAGTTACCGTACTGCGGCATTCTTGTTTGCTAGGCCTAAAAAACTTTGCTTAATCATCGAAGAACGACTTAATTGCGGAATTAACAAATTGAATAATGAAAACAACTTTTCATCATGACTTTGTTTAGTATTGGTTTTGCTTAAAATCAAGAGTGAAGGTATAGTTCCAGAATCAAGACCATATTTTATCGTAAAGCAATAGATCTGTCTCTCAATCATTACAACCTAGTTTAGATCTAAAATCGAGATTCTAGGTCTAGATCTAGATCCAGTAGAAGTAATGCTGAATTTGTACTGGTAGTTCGTAAACAGCATGTTGAGTTTTTATATTGTGTGACTTTAAAAAATTTTAACATCATCTTTGGTTCTTGTTACGTGACATGAATTGAAAGTAGTTTGCGATTGCAGCTTTTGTGTTAGAACATGACTAGAATGTGTCGGATCTTGTTATGAGATAAAACCGCAGTAAAAATAATCAAGTCACGGAATACCTAATTCTAGTTTGGCCTTGTATGTTTGTGACAACACAGACTATATAATAACACCTAATACACAGAGAAATATACCTTTAAAACTATGTTTTATGCCGAAAGATTAACTGCAAACATAAAGAGTGGATACATTTACAGAATCAAAGCTTTGTTTCTTAATATTCATTGTTTCATAAAAATATTATTGCACAATAAATGTTAAATAAATAAGTTTGCCTTCATTTTTTGGCTTGCAGGCTTACAATCAAATTTTTCAAAAAGCTGCAACACTGTCTTCGTGTGGCTGTTGAATCTGGTAGCTTATGACAAACTTTTACTCGAATATTTTCAAATGACTTGTGCCCAAATGAAGCAACATTTTCATCATGAAGAGGAAAAAAGTGTAAAACTAGAGGAAAGAAGATTTCTGATATTGATGGGGATTTATTTTAATCTCTAGAGATTCTGACTTATGTCGGATAAATTTCACAGTGATGAGTAAGATAGTTTCTGGTAGCTAGTTACATAGTTTAATAAAAAAATACCCACACATTTAGTTTCTAGAGCTGACATAGAACTCTGGGCTGAATAAAGCCAAATCTCAGCCTATATTACATTTAGGCTTACTTAGTTAATTTCTACCTCTACTAAATGTAGGGTATACGAGACTGTAGCCCAGCTTTTATAGCATAGATCTAGCTTGAACTTAAAGTAGAATGGCTATTTACAAATCGCATAAAATGTATACATCATAATTATCTTTAGTAATTTTTCATCTTTATAAAACGAATTTTCTAATATTCATATTTCACAATAGCTAGCAACTTGTGTTTTACATATCGTGCAATGTACAAAAGTTAGTTTTCAATAAATTCGATTTCTTCAATATTGTTTGAAAATCATGAGTTGTTTGATCATAGTAGTGTGTGGGGAAAAACGCCTGTTTGTTGTAAGCTCCTCGAATCGAAACTCGTCTGTTCGAAGTCCAAACCGCTGTAGGGACCTACAAAAGTGATGACTGTCTTTACTAGAAAATGTTGAGCAAGATTCACAGAGACAATAAAAAGATGCAGGCTTATCTTTTGTCAAAACTAGTTGTCAGCGTAACATAGCTGCTACATAGTTTGATGACGTTTGCAACCAGTGTTCTGGATCACGTGGTCACGTGGTCATAAGCTAGAGATCACGTGGTCATAAGCTGGAGTAACCTGTTCTGTAGATAGCCGGTTATTGAAATTAGTTCTCGGAAAAGAATCGCGCGAGACTCAAATTCAGGTCGCACCTAAAGGGCCGAGGCTAAGTGATAAGATATCTCGTCCTCTCTCCAAAAGTCATGAAGAGTTGTTTTTAATAAGCGTACTTGTCTTTTACTTGTTTATAAATTGTATAAAATGTAAAAATCATAATTATCTTTACTTATTTTTCATCTTGAGAAATCGAATTTTCTAATATTGATCTTTCACTATAGCTAGCAAGATGTCTGATATTATCCCATAGAAAGTGAAAGATTTGTCCAAAGACACTCGAACTATGCGCATAACTAGCGTTTGGTGGCATTACTACTAATGAGAGCTTCATAGGGTTCGCTTGGCAGGAAAAAACCAATAAGTACCAAGAGCTTTTGTTAAAGAACGCATTCCTTTGTCACCCTTATTTAACTCCTTGTATTGAATATCGCTTGACAAACTTGTTAGACAAGCCCAAATATTTCCAGACTTACGCACGATACTTCGGCTAAAAACAACTAATGTGAAAAGGAAAACCAACTATTTTACCACCGCAGTTTGCTTCGATTCAAGAAAGCAACAAAACAAAGAATTTACCTATTTCTGTACTACATCTTTATAATTCTGGTCCTACAATTATTATAAATGACTCAATCGGCATACGAGAACATAAGGCACATGATAGACTTTTTTTATCAAGTAAAAGTATTGCTGAATTTAATTGCGAATCGGTGGTATGGCACACATGAGCGTATTAGCCGATACGAGTACAAGTATCATAGCCGATACTATTAGAAAAGCCAGTATTCCCATGTGACTTTAATGGCTCCGTAGCCTTCAGTCTAGCGCGATACGTGCATCTTAATTACAGGCCTCTCAGCTCATTAGGCAATTGATCTTATTTAAGAAGGTATTACCTCTACTGCGAAAAGCCGCGTTGCAGCCATTTTAGTGAAGACGGATTAAATATTGACGAGTTCGCTACCAATCACTTTTGTTCTGTTAAGTTGTGCAATACGTATACATTAAGCGTGATCGCATTTTGCTAGAACTAATGCGAAAGTCATGACTTTGTTCAAAGGATGTCACACTAAAACCTTGGTTGGTATGCATATATTATGGCGTTTCCTACATATTGTGGCGGTGGCAATAAAAGTTCAGTATCTGCAGTAGAAACCATTATGGGAGATACTGCAGTTTGATTGTCTTGGGCAGGGCTGAGTTATAAAATAGGTTGTTACGATCTTTAAGGTCGCAACAAAAATAACAGAGTAGTAAAGTACTTTAGAAGACCTTCGTAGTAAAAAAGACCTTTCCAGAAAAAGCGATAAACTCGACAAACAAATGTTATTGTCAGATGGACCAGAAACAAATGGGTAAACTAGCAGTCAAGATTGGAAATATATTAATGTTCAAATAGCCATTAAAACGAGTGCAACGAACCGTGTCCTAAGTTCATGGCTGTTGATTTGATTTTGTCTGACGTAAAGCAAGTTTTTTTAATTGCTTTTTGAATACTTACTTCTTTAAATGCTGTCACTTTGATATTTCATAACTATTTAAACCAGTCTCTCTTTCTAGATTTGCGTGAAAATCTGGATAATCTTAATTTAGGTTGAAAAAAGTGTTTTTTATTGTATGCCACTTGTATTGATATGCTTTTCTTACATAAGTGTGATCTGCAGATTATGACTTAAAGAACCATGCAAAATATGTTTATATTGATGATAGAACTATTACAATATATCCCTGCAAATTTTGACTATTTTAAAATTTTGAATATAGGTTCACTGCACTGCCCTATAAGTTAAGACATATTGTAAAGAAAACTGTTGACGATTTTCAACTTTCCTGTAGGTTGTTGAACTTAAAAAATATTGAATGTTAATAATACAATTTATTTCAAAATATTTAAGACACTAATTTATATATATAAGTTCCGTAATTTTTCTTTCTCATATCTTTTTGAAATATGAAATCTTTCGTGAAGGGACTAAAAGATTAAAGATGGGGTTTAGTTTTTCTGGAAGTGTTGATGGCCTTTATGTCAGGAATACCCCCTTCTTACCCCAGCTTGTCGAACGATTGACATGAAAACACCCCTTATATAGCCGAGTGTTGTGGTCGAGTGGTGGACGCACCACCTTGGCATTTGGCGGTTAAGGGTTTTATTATTTTGCAAACTGGAAACAATTATATCTCGCGATCGGCCCAGTTGAGGTGGATGTCAGAAAATTTGATATGACAGAACGCCTTTAAAGAGTAGCTTTTTTCCTCTTTCTTTTCTTTCTTTTCAATGGACAGAAACTCTTTGTTCAATCCACAAAAGTTCATGCAATCTGTAATGTATGGAAGCTAAGCAAAATAACGTTATATTGTCCCAAATGCCAATGTCCTGAATGTAAAAATTGCGACATACACCTCTTGCGGGCTGGTTTACAAAAGTTATCAAGCGGTGTCGGGGCTGAACCAGGTCGGTAGCTGGTCGTCTCAATGTTCAGGGTAACATCACAAAGATCAGTCTATTGTGTGCAAACCAGGTGGGCGTTATTATTTTGTAAAGGAATTTTATATAATCCGCTAGAACAAACACTGAAAGGCTGCCACACTAGCGTTGTCGTTCTGTTCACATAACATCATTTGAACTTAATATCGCTTGTGACTTTTTCCAAATTTACTAGCTCTGTAAAACTGTTACAGGTAATTTATGATTTACCAAAGTTTCTATTGGGTGTTCACTTTATCAACACATATAAAGACATCTCCTGCTTACTTTTCAGTTTTGAACTTAGCGTTGCTGTTGGAAGAAGACAGATTAGTCTTGGTGATTTTTTGGACTTTTTGCATTTAAAAAACAAATTCGTTCTATTTTTGTTAGTTTTGCTGTGTACTTGAGTCTTCTGGTCTTGTTTAGATCAAAGATTATGCCAGTTATAAACTAATACCAGATTTTTTGTTTGGAAAAAGTTTACTTTGATTGGCACTTCTGCATAGTATCTTTCGAACTCGAGTTTTTTTTTTAGTTATACTCACTTTTCGTTATAGATGAGATAATTTATCAAACACACTTACATATTTGACATGTTAGTGTTCATAAACTATTATATCAATGGATTTTAGTTTGTTGAGGGTCTGTGTTATAAAAGCTAACTTGTAAAACCTAAAGAATCCAAATACCTACAAAGAAACACGATAGAAGTAAAACGTTGATTCGATACACTGCAAGAAAAACAGGAAACCCTCGCCAAACGATAAGGATGAAACCTTTACCACAGTACATCAAAAGCTGAAGAAATAGTCATACAACAAAGAGCCTTTTGGAAAACGCAAACACTGATAGATAAGAGAAATGGATTAAAAGAGCATCTACGGCAAAAAAAAAATGTCAACCACGAGAAGCAACATAAGAAACTACAACAAACTACAAAAAGATTAAGCATTTCAGGCACACCTAATAGTCTCAAAACTCAATCAGTTAAATGTAAACAAAATATCATTACCTGGATCCTTGATTTCAGAGTTAAAGACCACAGTACGTCAAGTTGAGACAGGAAAATAAGTATTAGAAATCTAATTAAACTGTTACCAATACAGGTGTCCCTCAAGGAGCAGCCCTATCTCCCTTTTAATTTCTAATTTATTCTAACTACTGCCAAATTAAAGACAACGACAGTACTCAGTTAGTTAAACTTGCTGAGGATATTAGTATAGTTGGGGAAATCAGAGCAGCTGGCTAAGAAAATTATAAGAACACTATCGCTTGATTTACCCAGTGGTGCGATGATCACTTCCTTCCAGTCAACGTCAAAAAGACAAAAGAGCTGATAATAGATTTTAGGCTTAACAAAACAAAACTTCTGCCCATCTACATAAAAAATGAAAAGCTGAAAAGAGTGACATCATACACGAATTTAGGTATAACAATCGATGAAAGGCTGTCATGGAAAGAGTATACGAGCAACGTGATAAAAAGCTTAACACAAGATTGTACTTTCTACGTAAGCTTAATTCCTTCAACGTAGATTCTACGCTTCTTCCACTGTATGCTGGGGAGGAAACACCCAAGAGTGCCAGATAGGAAAAATTAACAATACCATCATACTCAGAGGGAAAATTAGGTCAATTCTAAAAGATGACTCACCTCCCTTATTCAAACAAATTAAATTTTCTAAAAGATCCAAGTCGACCCATTCTTTTTAAGTGTAGATGTGAACGGTACAAAATTTCTTTTTACCATCTGCCCTGAAAATGCTCTGGTCCAGTATCGAAACGGATAGATATTTAAGTTAACCTCTTTGCTTTATTTTATGAAAATTCTTTTTATCCTATTTGTCCTGTTTTATGTAGTAATATTCATACATATATGTGTGTACGCTCATATACTGTAATTTTAGAATGTTTTTATGTATGTTATCGCTTTTGTTTGTTTCACTCACTTGTCACTTGTATGTATTGACGCTGTTACCCAAAAGAAGAACCTGAAGAGGACAATAAAGTAATTTTTAATCTTGAATTGAATCTTGAATGAGGCCTCTTGTAACCAGCACACCCTGGTTGAGGGAAGTTGTTGAAACATTTTAATTTTTAGGCAGTGTACAAACAGGTGGTAGTACTGATGGGCCAAGAAGAAAACTGAAAAACAAAAAGGAGTTGAAAGATCTGTACCGCTACAAAGTAAAAAAAATCATTTCATACGAACACGTGATAACATAACTATCTGCATAAAAATGACCAACGGATACTTTCTTCCTTGAATTATTGCTACAAATACGGATGGAAGTTTAAGTATTCGATAGATAAAGTCGGAAATTCTTACAGCATTTCTGCCGGCTGGAATAATAAAACCAATTCAAAGCACCTGTATAATCAATGAGATTACTAAAACCCTCATGTGGCAGGCCACGTTTCAGACTGAGTTAAATAACCTTGCATTTAATACAAGGCCTAACGCCTGTCCAATAATAGAGGCAGATACTTTTACTGTAGTTGAGATTGATTCTGCGACTTACACCTTTATAATTGGCGAGGCAAAGACCGAGATCAGTTAGTGAGGATGCCAAATGGATTCTTAAGCCTGTTTCGTCATTACTCTCTCTCTCTCTCTGTCTATCTTTTTCTCTGCTTGGTGGCAACTACCCTATAAGCAATGGTCTATGCTAATCAAGGAAAGCTGAAACTATGACTGATGTAACCGCTGCGCTGATTGGCGGGTGAAAATCAAATCTTAACCCACGTGGAATAACCACGACTGTTGTGACATATTTACTTAAATAGAACGCCTGGTTGTGTAATCAAATCCTCTTCTCTGTGGATGTCGTAATGGAATTCACTGCCCATGCGTGATCCAATAGCCACGAATGAGTAAACAGTTTCCAGTCATTAGATGAGCGAAGGTCCAGGTCATGGGCTACAGCTCCCTACAGGCTAACGAGCAGTTGTCCACGAGCTCGGAGATCTGAAGGTAGGAGCAATGGACTGGTTACACACGACTGGTAGGCCTAAAAGTGTCGATTCTCAATAGAGAGGTAGAGAGAAAAAGCATTGGTGGGATAGAAGTTAGGGGGCAATTCTGTTTGAAAAAAAGAAAAACAGCTCCGCAACTACAACAAAGTTAAAATTTGCTAAATCTTTATAGTAGTTTTGATCGTCACCAGAGTAATAAAAATGTTTACCCCCCCCCCCTCCAACTGATGCCACATGTCCAGATCAGGGATATTTTCAATAGCATGAACAGTCGGCGATGAGTATGCCTTTGACGCCCTTTCTCTTGTCATTATAAATATAATACTTTCCGCTATCAGTTGGTGTATGGCTTCCTACATGATTAAGTAACATTCTAGATACATTATTCCACCTCCGACAAATGAGTCAACTTGCTTCAAGTATGTGTTCTAGCCCAGACTCTAGTGGTGTGTATTTCTGAAGGGTTTGTCGTGTAAGTAAAGAAATCCACAACTCGGTAATTGCAGAAGTGTGCGTGCACGAAATGCTTTCCTCGTT
This sequence comes from Elysia marginata, assembly GCA_019649035.1. Lineage (NCBI taxonomy): Eukaryota > Metazoa > Mollusca > Gastropoda > Plakobranchidae > Elysia > Elysia marginata. Next base: position 173,746 of record BMAT01004197.1, on the reverse strand, counting down.
CCGAGATTTTAAAAGACATTACAAAACAATCCAAGTTCCAGCACTGAGTAAACTCTCTATTGACATGCAGGTAAACAGATCAGAAACGTACTCAATGGTGCTGGAACACGATCTTAATCAAAGGAAACACGGACGATCTCAATCAAAGGAAACACGGACGTTTCAGAAGAATGATGTATGTATGTATTGCCTCAGTCAGTTCAACACAAAAAAACAAGACATATTCTCAGCTTGACATAAAACTTTTCAGTCAATCGTCTCGTTGTTAAAGCAGCCGGGAATAGGCCAATGACGGGTAACCATAATTAGACGATGCAATGAAGATGCTTAACATGAAAAAAAAAGAAAATATTTAAAACTCTCTCTCTCTCTTTTCTCTTCCCTTTCTCTCGCCCGCTCTCTTTACATCTCCTCCTGTCTCTTTATTTTTCTCGCTCCCTCTCCCTATGTAAATTATGGATGTAAAGTATGGAAGGTGTAAACCACAGGTTTATTTGCTTCCTTTTTGTTGTTTTGTCTCTGACAAATCTTACTTACAGCAAAGAAAGAAGTAAAACATACAAAATCTAAAGAAAGACGCCGCTTCTAATACTAATTCAACATGATACATGGGAACAGTGTAATTCCATCGTGGGATGCAAGTCACATGACAACAGTGTATAGAAAGTACCCAGGTATCTGTGAAGTGTTTCCAGTTGAGAATCAATCCGTGCAGGGATGTATGCAATGGACGAAGAAGAGCGGTTCTGGGGGTCGCACTTCAGTCCTTACTACTCGACATACAGGTCAAGTGCTACACTGGCCCGGGTCAATGTCCACTCGCTGAGATTTGCAAACAAGAGTATTTTCAGGAGAGAAGGACTAGATTATATGCGTGTGCATATGATGGGTCCGCGGAAGGTGTCAACCGAGTAGTTCCCTTAATTAAATAACTTATCACACAGACGGTACAATAAACTGTTTTTGCTATGGGAAGATGATGCAGCAGTATGTGTCTGTTTAGGGAGGGGTCGAGAGAAAGGGGATTATAGGGATTGGGTGAGGTAACGTCTAACAGCAAGTTTCTCAACTTCATTTTTAACAAATTTTTGTTTTGTTTTAACGTATAATGTATGTCAACTTACCTTTGAAAACACATGCCCAAAATAATAGCATAAGCATTGTGTACACCAAGAAAAAAAAGCAACAGGTTATTAAATAATATTGTTGACAAAGTTTGTCTACATTCAATTCTTGTGACGCTCGAATGATTCAAGATTGAAATGTTTGCTAATGAACTTTTTGCCGTTAACTCAGGAACGACAAAAGCTCCGGTTGAATGTTCACATTTACTTTTGACGCAAGTGATGAAACAAATAAAAAAAACCACATTTGTATGTACTTCACAGAATCTGACAACAAAATATCTTAACTCTATGTCCATTAAAGCGTTTAACGGTCTGGGGAAGACATAATCTTTCCTCAAAATATTAAAAGTTTCATAAAATGCCTAAATCTCAGAAGATAAGAAAATAAACGGTTCAAGCGATTATTGGCAATTTAATCTAAATAAATTGCGACTCCCACGCCATTTTCCCTAATCTAAAGCATGAACTTCATTACATTTGCCATCAGCTGAAAGCAAGGCACCATACTGGATCTTGCCTGTATGTCACATCCAGTGTATGATTCACGATTTGCTTGTGTTTTACAACCAGTCTAAAAATCAAATTTTGCCTGTGTGACATAACCAGTGTATAGATCACGTTTTGCCTGTGTGACACAACCAGTGTATGAATCACGTTTTGCCTGTGTGTCACAACCAGTGTATGAATCACGTTTTGCCTGTATTTCACAACGAGTGTATGAACAACGTTTTGCCTGTGTGTCACAACCAGTGTATGGATCACGTTTTGCCTGTGTGTCACAACCAGTGTATAAATCACGTTTTGCCTGTGTGTCACAACCAGTGTATGAATCACGTTTTGCCTGTATTTCACAACGAGTGTATGAACAACGTTTTGTCTGTGTGTCACAACCAGTGTATGGATAACGTTTTGCTGTGTTTCACAACCAGTGTATAAATCACGTTTGCTGTGTTTCACAACCAGTGTATGGATCACGTTTTGCCTGTGTGTCACGACCAGTGTATAGATAACGTTTTGCTGTGTTTCACAACCAGTGTATAAATCACGT
>BMAT01004197.1:152555-162718 GCA_019649035.1 Elysia marginata | reverse complement strand
CCTCTCTCTCTGTAATGAAAGCGCTCATTAATACTTAATCTCAGACCTCTCTCTCTCCGTAATGAAAGCGCTCATTAATACTTAATGTAAGACCTCTCTCTCCGTAATTTAAGCGCTCATTAATACTGGGTTTTAGTTCTTAACCACTCTGCACGTTTAGTGAAACATCTTCTTAGCATGTTAAGTGATGCACTTTGATGTCTGCTCCTCTAAGAGTTCAATATATAATTTAGTTAGTAATATCCTAAGGGGAAATAAATGTGAAGCATTCAGAGGCATTTCAGTGAATCGGGCGTCAAAGCTCACTTCGGTCTATTGTTAACTGCATGGCTAAAGTTTAACAACTAGGTGAGAACAAACGGAGAAAAGCATTGTTGGTATTAATTAAAATATTGTGACAAATAGATCTTTGTGATAACAGAAAAATATTACAATGGCATGATAACTTTAGTTACAATAGCATTAGTACCTAAAAACAAAATCAATAGGCCTACCAATTTTGACAATATTGGTAGTTAGAAAGGTAATACATTCAGTGATTAAAGCAACACTAATAGGGCCTACTATGATTATATGAGTAAAAAATAATGTAATATTACCCTCCTAACAATTAGCCATTGCATGAGTTCATTTAAGAAAAGCTATATCTATAACAACAATTTGAAAAAAAAGTAATGTGTGCTTATCATAATAATTCCGTTACGTTGCTTTAAAGAAATATTAGATGCATCAAAAACGATAATCTTCCGCTTTGAGATACATCACGGTAGTTTATTTTTGTTGATAAATCAAAAGTAAGTAAACAATCAGAACATATCTGTAAACAGCGCTGGGTCTGGTCGATATACTTATGTTAATATGAGTGGCGCACACAGATAAACGTGGAGCTGAGATTAGAAGCACAACCGTGTGTGAATTACCGCTCTCATTAACACATTATTAGTAGCTTGGTGGGTTTTCGCTATCTCAGCCCACATTTACACGATAATTATACTAACGATATCTTACAGAAATAACACATAATATGTCTCACCTTCCACCCAAATGAGCCCTAAATCGCAAGGAATAGGTTCTAAGATATAGGCTTTCAAAGTTTATTTGGTGTTCACGAGTGATTTTTTTAGAATTGATGCTAAAACCATTTTTAAGTAGATTTCAATCTCATTCATTTTGAAATTTTATGTTTAGGGTTTTGATTAATGTTTGCTATTGACTTTACACTTTTGTTACGAGTGGGCAAAACTTAAAACGCAATGTGTTTTCTCCCCATTCTACATTTTCAAAAGTCCTAAAACTGCCAACTTTAAAAGGCTATAACTTTAGACAGAAGCAAGATAGAGCTTTTATATTTGTTGCGTATGAAAGTAGAGACAGAAAGCTTTTTTATAAAACCAATATCTTCCTAATTTCCAATTTTGACTGGTTGCAAGACATATTACTAAGACACCTCACAGCCTTCAGTTTTCCTTTGGACAGGTCACATAGATGACCTTTTAGCTTCCCCCACCCCCTTTATTGTTTTTCCTTCTAATCCCCAACACCCCCCATAGCTTTTGCTCTCACCTCCGGGCTGATCTGTCCAATTACCCGAAGCTCATAAGGCTGTTGAAAGACCGCGGCGCCGTGACCTATTTCACGACCTAACACGACTTACCACGAAGCTAACCCGTGGGAGTATTTCACAGCCGATCCTATAATCCTAGTTTTCTTTCATCCAATAATACATCTTGTAAAGAGACACGTTATTATTCCGGTTATGATTAACACCACTTAATTTTCTCTGGAAAATTACGACTTCACGATGTCTATAAACTAGCCCTGTTTTCTTGTTTTGAAAGATCTAGCGTATTACTATATATTCCAAAGCCTTGTAATCTTTTCAGATTGTCGTCTCCGCTTTGAAGCTATTCGTAATTAAGTCTCAGCATGGCTTTCTCAGACAGTAGTAACACAGATCTATAGTTGTGCTGGGTCCTTTAGACTGCCTCCTTCAAACTTGAGAATGTGGGCAAAATATCTACAAAATGTTGCAGATTCTTTTTTACCCAGTGCTTTCTATTCTTTTTGTGACCCGGTTTGATTAGATGATTAGTTCATGCTGTCATGCTGCACGGTACGATACATTGACAAATAAAGAATAACTACCTCATATTACATTTCTCAGGTTAAACACCTTTGGCTAATAATGTACTTTTCAACAGGTAGGCATGCTGTGAGTAAAATTACTAAAACATTATTCAACCCTCCGCTCCAAAGAGTCGCGAGGGAGCACTTCCCCAGTCCAAGTCTCTATGGAACTCTCCAGTGTCACTACGGGACCGAACATTAAAAAAAAACTGTTGCAGATTTGGTTCCTAGGACTGTTTTGCACCATTGTTTGTGCTTTGAAGTAGCTCCTTGTCTTGATTTGTTGAAGCGTTTTCGGAGAGGATTGAATAATGTCTGACTTTATTTAGTCATTTTGGTAGCCATTCTGCCCGCAACAATCAAAGTGCAATTGAAACCTTGAGCAAGATACTAAATTTCAAATGCCCTCGGAAGCATTACAGCCAAATCAGATGAAGATTTCTCACAGAGCCTTATGACCAGGCGATCTTGCTCTTTAACCCTTTTACTGATTAAGATTTTCTGCTAAACCTATGGTTAGGTATTTTCTTAACCAATATTTTTGACACATAACCATTTCGGGAATTCAAAATACCTTTAAGCCAGAGCACATGTCAAACAGACACGATGAGATAAAATGCACCATGTAGGGCTTATTGGTAACTATCTTTTTAAGAAAACGATCCTCATGTAATTACATATTAGCACCATTTTCGTGAAAATTACAAAACTGAACTGCTAAAAAATATCAGAAAGTGTTGTCAGACAAAGTAAAGTTACCTTAAGTCTCATATAGGCCTACTCGAGACGAGCGACAGGGAACAAGAAGCTCCAGGCACACGGCAGAGTCTCGTGATGGCAGTTTCCGTTACCTTTCGTTGCCAAAGCAGTGACTGAAAATATCAGATTCTTAAAATTTATTTTGTTCTATGGTTACTCTTAATGCTAGGTGATTACACCCACGACAGGCCACACATTATTCTTGTCAGCACTTGGCTAGGTTAATTGCCATAAACTATTTATAGAAGCGTTGCTCTATGCTACTTGAGAAGAGAAGTTAGACTGATACAATAATTGCACCGAAAAGAAGCTATGGAGACAAAAACAAAAAATTATACGCCTCACGTGTCTAAAAATCTCATAAATCACCCATTTTCTTTAGAGCCTTTTTTACTCCAGCAAGAAATATTTAAAATATACCAAACATTACTAGGGCCAAACTAGGTGATGTTTGTTAGCTATTTCATCAACAGTATCACTGGAAGTTTGGTGGTTGTAACTTTTCACGTGAAATTATGAGATCATGTTTTTGAATGAACAGAACCAACCAAAATCACATGAAGAGAACCCATTAGAATAATAATGTTTGGTTTGTTATCCTTTAAAAGGAAATAGGACTCTAATTAGAGACGTCGGTGTGTCTGTGTGGCCGAGACTGAAATACCACCGCGCGGGGAGAATCTAATGAACTTGTTTGTTTGAAATGGGGCTCGACTTATGTAACGCTCACGCGGCCTGGACATTACACCTCTCCCTGGAAAGACGGAGAGTGAGCAATTCTTTAGTTTCCTTTTTCTCTGTAGTCCCTTGGTTTTTTCATTAATTTTCCACTTACCAAATTTTTCAGTCGAAATTGAGGCTAGTTTTTGGTTAAAAGCATTATAAAAAATAAGATGTTCAATTTAAATGTTGTTAATATCTTTAAAAAATACTTTTATCGAAATATAGAAAAAAGTGACGTAGAATGAAACAAATAAATCTTTTTAAAGAGGTTAATATTAAACCCTCAAATTGTGATAGGGTTGTGTATTATCGAACGTTAGGGTTTATCAGATGTAGAAAATTTGATAATTTAGATTTACTTTAAGACACGTTGAACTTAGTAGCCCATCAGAATTGGTTTAAATGAGATTACTCGCTTTCTCTTCCCTTGTTCAAATAGAGAAATGAGTTGATAGTATTTTTATGAACACAGTTTTAGTCAGCTTTCTAACTAAAGGTGTGAGCAGCAAAGTGGATAATTCTGCGACGAGATCTAGGATACGATAATATTTTTAAGACACTGGGGTAACTAAGGGAAATCCTAAATAGTTATGGCAAGATCAGATGAAAGCTTGCAAGTTTTCTAAAAGCAGATGGTAAACGTCAATCTTTTACGAAACATTTGTATGCTCTTAGTGTTCGATGAAGTCTTTTACGGTAGGTTCATGTATCAATTCTTTACGACCATCTTACCAGCTGGTATAGACTTCATAAAGTCAACTTAAACTCCTTTTACAATACTTTTCCTCTTGTATGTCCGCAATCATATCAACCAATATCACTTGAGATGTTCCTACGATGACTCCCATTGCTTTGTCATCAGTGAGGAAAAGGTGCTCTCTTATGTTCCTACGATGACTCCCATTGCTTTGTCACCAGTGTGGTAAAGATGATCTCTTATGTTCCTACGAATACTCCCATTGCTTTGTCATCAGTGAGGAAAAGGTGCTCTCTTATGTTCCTACGATGACTCCCATTGCTTTGTCACCAGTGTGGTAAAGATGATCTCTTATGTTCTAACGATGACTCCCATTGCTTTGTCACCAGTGTGGTAAAGATGATCTCTTATGTTCCTAAAGTGACTCTAATTGCTTTGTCATCAGTGTAGAAAAGATGCTCTCTTATGTTCCTACAATGACTCCCATTGCTTTGCCATCAGTGTGGAAAAGGTTTTCTCCTACGTTCCTAAAAAGACCCCCATTGCTTTGTCACCAGTGTGGTAAAGGGGATCTTATGTTCCTTCAACAACTATAATGACTGGTATAAAATGTTTGGACTTTCATAATCACTTTCAGTTTAACTCATATCGTTTTAATACGCTCGTATGTGTTTATGATAAAGTCAACTCATTTCCGTTGACAAACGTTCTTAGATTTTGATAATAAGTATTACTATTCTTTGTACCGCTTGAACAATTATTGTGAAATAAAATGGTTTAACATTCGGAAGGTCAACCATTTTGGACAATATGGTAGAAATTCCATGACCTTTTCTCATTTTTTAAAATCGTTTTATGTAATGATGAGCATTTTTATGCTTCATTATAAAGTTTTTCCATTTTTTTTCAGTAGAAAACAAAGTTTCATAATAAAAAAAATGTAAAAATACACAGAGGAAAGAGCTTTTAAACAAATGCATTGTTATCAGAAAAAAATCGATTTTTCCCATAGTTGGCCTTGTGAGGGTTAATCTATACCGGTTGTTTTGCATAACATTCTTATAAGTTTAAAACTAACTTTCGCACTTATCTGGTTTTATGTCGATGCCTGGACATTCCTTACTGAAGCTATTTAAAAACTAGGAAGTGATTTAACGATAGCAATAATAATCACCATTGTGGATAATTTTTCATCATCAAAGTACCGGCTTGAAACATCTGTGTCACATTTATCTAATTCTAACATTTTGAATTCGTTAGAGGAGAAATGTCTCAAGAGAGAATCTACTTATTGGGAATGCCATTAGAGCACAAATTATCGTTCCTTTTCAAAATCTTTCTCTTTGGAGGCAATTGCTTGCAGCCAAGAACGGTAATTTTGCGCTCTAATCGCATTCCCAATAGAACTGACAACGTAGAAAGAAAGTGTTATTTCACTACCTACGCATCTCAATGGTGTCGTTTGTAGTTTTCAACCACATACAGATCAGTCATGAGAAAGACTTTTTTTTTCTGTCTTGGAATGATCTGCGGCCGTTGATGGAAAAAGCTACATACTCATAAAAAAGATAAGGAAAACTTGTTTTTTACTTGTAAAACAACATTTCACTGTAACCCTGGCATTATATGGAATCAATGTAATAGGCGGGCCGCATGGACAAAAGCCTCACGGTATGTTTAAGAATTTCACCCTATTAACTGTCCTATTAAACATTATAACAAAGAATTTATGATAAGAAAGTATAGAATTTCCCATAAAAAAACTATTTGTGTTGTTTTGAAGTGATCTATGTACACGACAGTCAATTATTCAAGTAAAGGTCTACACTTTCCATGTCAATTATCTTACTGGAAGCGCTTAGCTTTACACAACCTTAACATATTGACGTGGTAACACAAGAGAGGAATTTACAGCAACTCTATATCAATGAAGATAATATAGACAGGAACAACCTCAAAAACACCAACAACAACATTAGTAACTACAAAAATAGAAGAAACATCATTAATAGCAACGAATAAAGCAGCATGGACAATAACAATAACAACAAAAACAGAAACAGCATCAGCAACACTATCACCGAAAACGACAGGAACAACAACAGCAGCAGGTACCAATAACGTAAAAAATCAACAAAAACAGTAGCTACATCAACGCCAATAGAAACAAAAAACAACTGGAACAACAGCAACTTTAGAAAAACCTGTCACTAATCTAACGGCATAAATTATCGCACATTCTATGGTTTTCCCGGATGTTAGGACACACGGCCATGTCACATTAAGCGTATTTCTTACGGAGCACTCCACACCGTCTTCAGACCGGGTCTCGGCTATGATCCAGTTTTCGGTTTTTACATAAAGTGTGATTGCTGCGTGGGTGGAGGTGTTATATGGGACAGTCCGAAGTTATCCGGACGGGGTGCGTGTCGTGTAAATAGAGACCTTTAGCACACGCACCGTGTCTCACTGCGCGCACGTGAAAATCGGGAAAGCAGATTGAGAAACTATCAAAATAATGAAACCAGTTTCTAAAAATAGACCCACAGACGTTCGCGTCATACTCACGCGTTGCTGCTTAAAGTCTGTAATGACCATAAGGCGCCACGCCCAGCCCTACTATTGGACCAAGGTTGAGGTATGAATGAAATAAGGCAATTTATACCTGACAGCGGGCTCAGTCTGTGGCAGTCTATGTCATTGTTTTAAAAAACCAAACCAGCCATTCTGCTGCTGAATTTTTTTTTTTTCAAATTGTCCTTCGATTTCCTGAACATTCTCTTACTGAGAAACTAGTAGTACGCATTGACAACAAGAAATTTGTAATCATGACAGAAAAAATGAAGTTGACAAACGGACAATACTTTATTTGAACATTTGTATGTAAATTCATGACAAACAAAGAAAACATCATCATATTCATCACGAGTTTCAACGATATAAGTTAGTGATTTATGAAGTATCTATTTCGTTTACCAGATCCTTACTCAGCACATTCAAAATATCAAAGTCATTCTAAGTTTAGCACAATATTCTCATTTGTAAAATCGCATGACACAAACAGCTAAACCATGAATTCGGTAATTAACTTAACCAGCCAGCTTGCCCCTCCTAAGAACTGTGAAAGTTAACTATGATGAGACCAACAATTAGCTACAGCTGTACTCTAAACTCACAACTAGACACAAAAACAAAAAAAAAACAACAAAAACATTAATGAGGCTGTGCTAAAACTCCTGTGAAAATGTTGATAGGTTACAACTGCCGAGACCGAAATATAAATGCAGTTTTTTTTTCTCTAGGTGTGTATCAACAGGTCAAGGTATAGCTTTATTTTCATTATGATCGTGTTCAAGTGGACTTACAATTCCCCTTCCTTGTGTTGTTTTTCCTCTTATTGAATGCTCTCTATGACAGCGTAACCTTGTGCGTTCCATTATGTCCTATCCTAGACAATAACACTTACTTGGATGCCTTAGAAAGAGCATTCCGAAGAAAAGATGCATCAAGAAAGTTTTTCAAATTTTTTAAGGAAAGTACAGTTTTCGGAATTCCCCAGGTCCTTTCTCAATTGTACCCCCCCCCCTTTTTTCACTCGGGATCTTTTCAATAGATTTTTTTTCTTCCTACACACAGTTTTATTATCTTTTCTTTATTGATCTCATTATATATATTTAATATTTTTTTAAAATAAAATAGTTGCTTTTCTTTTATTGTTTGTCCTATTCCTATTTATGTCAGTGTCTTAGGCGTTATTATTTTTTTGTTTGTTTAACGAAGGAGTTAAGCCGATAGCTTACTTGTTTCGTCTATACTGTTAAAGTTCAGATATGTTCCTTTCTTTAAAAAAAAAATTAATTTCTTTATCTAAACAGCTTTACTGCCAGTCCTCTTTAACTCACACATCACAAAAGTTTCTAAGTTTTATTTGTTTCGAAATCGCACCCTTGGATAACACATCACGATTAAAAAAAAATTACTTATACCGTATGTTGATAAAGAATCTTTCCTAGACCCCACTTGAATTAAAAAAAAAAAACTATGTCGTTGTAAACTTTTAGGGGCTGACATCTTTAAACGTTTCTTAAGGGTCTGGGTTATCTCGCATTTCAGGAAAATATGCTGACAGTTTGGAACGTAGCTCCATTGCAAAAAGTTGTATTTAAGGAACAAGTTAGCATAGAATTTGGTTAATTTGACTGTTGCTTCCAAGTACTAATTAGTATTTATGGCTTTGACTGTACCCTCAACTGATGACAGAAATACTTCTTTTAAATGTGGGTTATGGGGGTGGGGATTGAAAAGTCGACATTCTCTATTGGAACACACTTTGTTCGGCGAGTACGGGTTGAGTTTTGTTGATTTTAAACAGAGAGAGAGAGAGAGAGAGGAAAACGATAGAGAACAAATGAGAAAAGGCCAAAAACCAAGAGAAAAAAGGAGACAGAAAATTGAGAGAGAAAGAGAGGGGTGAGAGAAAGCAGACACACATGGGAAAGAGAAAGAAGTGAAAAGAGAACTAAACGACAGGCTGTTGAAGGAGCAGAGTATTTTACATATAAGAAATATACAATAAACCTGGTAAAGAAAGTCATAGCGATTTTTTCTATAAACAAAGATAAGGGTGAAGAAAACCGGACAAAACAAGAAGAAGAGACGGAGCGACAGGCCACCAGAGAGGTAGAGGGACAGCACAATTGAAAAATAAACCAAAAAGTATAATTAGAGAACATACTCTCAAAGTGGCTGCGAGGCAAAGAATCGTATAGAAATAATGAGATAGAAGGAACCAGAGGAGCAGAAGTGGCGAGAGGGAGACAGAAGTAATATAGCTAGTTGGTTACAAAATAAAATCTTGATAAAAAAAAATTAAATACAGGATAAAAAGACATGTGTCAGGACAAACAGTGTACAAAAATAATTTGAGACCTGAATGTAACGTCTATTATGGAAAGTTGTTTTCGGCTTTCGGACAAAGACTTAGTATTATTCACTGTAGTTCTCTAGCCCTTGTTCCCTTGTATAAAAAAACAACTTTCAATCAAAGCACAGCAACATGATTTAAATATTGCCTTACCAGCATGCCAGTAAAAGTTTTTAATAGTCAGTATCGCTAGAGCATGACTTGTTTAAAAAAAATTCACAAAACCAACCTTTCCTTCCTAACATCTCGTTGAATCCATACATAAAATATGTTATTGTACAGCAACACAATCCTCATAGTCAATCAATTATTGTTTTATGCAAAGCATTACAAATCGAAGTAGTTCTTCAAATATTAAAACATACAAGTCATTTCATATTAATAAATATCACATCAATGTTAAAGAAGCAAAATTATAAAATACAACAAAACAACTATTCCCATTCTTTCAGAAATTTCGGACTGACTAACTCAGGCAGGATGTGCTTGTTGTGGTGTAACTAGATCTAGATGTTCCTTTATCATAATGATATTGGTCGAAAACTTCAGGCCAGTGCCCAACCATCCGCCATTACTTAGGTTTCTCAGATAAAATAAAAAAGGTTATCACCTATTCATTTTCGTAAAACACGATTCATTTCAAGAATAAACTGTGATGTATTTCTTACAAATAGGCTTTGTAAAGTCTACGCCTCCCCTGATTTCAAAAGCAAGCCCAGATAAATTTCCTATTATACAGCACAGAAGACATGGTTAGCCGGAAGTGGTAAGTATTCATCAAAGATGGCTGCCGACATCTTCCACCGCTCCACCGCCGTTACGCACGCCATGAACCGACTATAATTCTGTCCACTCTCTTGATTAAAGTTGCGGTACAGATTTCAAAACTTCTGGCCAGCTCTCACTCTCTCTCTCTCTCTCTCTCTCTCTCTC
>BMAT01004197.1:115725-143976 GCA_019649035.1 Elysia marginata | reverse complement strand
CCCCCCCCCCCCCCGCCTCAAAATCTGTTTCCTAACCTAGTTCCTCTATTCTAATCTGGAAAGAATAAAAAAACTGTATATTGCTATACCTTTCTTAAGCTTTTCATTATAGTTTCTCCTTGCCTGAATCACCCGTTTTAATAAAAGTAATCTAGGTCTAGATATTGCATACATCTCAGTTTATCATTGGCAGCAAGCCTAGAGCCTTTTTTGAACTCTAGAACAAAAACATTGTGAACATTTTTATTCTTAAAGTCTATTGTTTTCCCAACTGCATTAGCTTAAAATTTTACATTAGTGATGACGCACAAAGCATGATGAAGTAAAAATCATTCATAAAATCTACCATTGTTCGAATTTGCGATGCGGACTGCAATCTTTCATTGTATAAAAAAATTCTAATCAGCACCAGCGCAATGTGTCATTTCTTGAACGCATTACGACGTTCAAGTAAAACCCAAAATAGATTTAAAATGGAGAAAAAACTTGGATAGGTACCACGATTTTCACATTACAGACTTTAAGCAGCAACACGCGAGTATGACGCGAACGTCTGTGGCGTCTATTTTTAGAAACTGATTTCCATATTTTTATAGTTTCCTCAATCTGCTTTCCCGATTTTCACGTACGCGTAGTGAGACACGGTGCGTGTGCTAAAGGTCTCTATTATTTAAAAAAGCCTATTTATTTGCAATGATCTGAGACCATTCTAAATACCTTCTTACACCAATTTAGTGTAATAATAATGGCTAGGCTAATGTTCCCAATTTATAAGCCCCCCACAAAGGGCCTTTTCTGGCTGAAAGTTCACCTATCCTACCATTTTAATATAATGATCATTATTAATATTATCATTATAATTATTAATAGTATTATTGTCGTTGTTTCCTTGCTGCAGCTGCTGTTATCCTATAGCTGTTTTTTTCTGCGGCAGAATCTTATGGAGCTAAACACCTTTACACAGCCACTGTAGTGTAAGAACTAGCCGGCTTTGGTTAATCTATAGATGACAGCTATGCTACTCACACAGTCGGCTGTTTTGCGCGTGCCAATACGATGCCGCCACAGAAACCTCAGGATGAGCGTGTAGCTGACCACAATGATGGACAGGGGGATCACGTAGGTGAGCAGAACCACCAGAATAATGACCAGCTTTGCCCAGCCGTGCGGCCAGTTGGCCATGCACACAGTGAGCCGCACCGCTCCGATCTTCATCTCTGTCACGGTGAACACGCGCAGGTAAGGACTACACAGGGCCAAGCACGCTACACGGTGACACGGTGACACAGGCGAAAGAAAATGTTTAAAAATATGTACAAAGTTTAGCATATTGGTAAAACAAAAACTTTACAACTAAAAAGGCTTTTATCTCAAACCAACAATAATTAAATATAAAAACACTATAACCACCAGTTAATACTAAAATTTGAGAAAGTTTGACGAATGAAAGAAAACAGAAATTTACAGAAGAAAAATGTGGAAGAAAGATGAAGGCACCAAAACTAATAAGTCAAGTATTAGGAAAACGATAACAAAACGCAAAAATTGTAGTAAGTGGTACTATGAAATTAAGGAAAAAACAGTTATTTTCAGTATTAAAAATTTAATAAAGAAATTGGGTGGAAGAGGGCGTGTATTTTGTCCCGTTCTACATCTCACGAATAAGAAGTGATGGATCATTCCAGATGGCTCAGTCTAAGACATCTGAGGTCCTTTGTGGATTCCTAAGGTTAGGTAGACATAAAATATACATTCCTCAGTTTCTATTCTTCAATCTATCAGATAATATATTTGGAGAATACCAGATAGCAGGCTGACTTATCAGCGTTACCGAGGAGACGCGATTATAGGCCCTTTTTACGAAACACTAAGAACGCCTCGGCCTAGGTATGTTATTACTAGTTCTATGGTTATAAGCCCTTTTCATGAAACACGATAATAATGCGTGTGTACTACCACAGTAGTAAATGATCCACAGAGACGCAAGGATAACTTCTATTGGATGTTTGGATTAATACATCAACAGTTTTCTTAGCAACTAATTACCCTTTTTTATTAAGGTTAGGCCTAGATCTAGGTCGAGAGGGTCTAAACCGGTACTGAGAACGTCTTGGCCAAGGTATATTATTACTAGTTCTATGAGGCAGTGTGGCGCAGTGGTTAAAACATAGGACTCGTGATCTAGGAGTTGCGGCTTTCATCTTAAACCACGACCCATGATATTATTGCTTTAGGAAATCAATTTATCGACACTTTCTTCAGTCTATCTGCGTGTAAAATAGGTACTGGCAAAAAAACAGCTTAAACCTTGTGGAATATTAGTGTATGAGCGCTTAGTTACAGTTCGCCGTACTGTAATGCTCTTATGAACAAATTTACAATCTTGAGGACAAATTGGAATTTTTGTAGTGTGTACTGACCAGCTGGGGTCCTGAAACTGCCTTCAGTGGTGGAAAACTAAAACTATTTTTACCACTGGTGAAAAAATTTTTAGAAAATTTTATGGAAAAAGCCATTATCTAAGAAACAAGCATCTGGAGAAAATAATATAATATTCAGAAATGTTTAAATCTGTAACGATATATAACTTTTTCTAAGTTGTTTCTCGGTGTGGCTTACCTCTGAATTCACACAAACTGCTATTCTAATGAACAATATAATATTGCAATATGCCTAGTCTATGTGAACCAGATAATTATGTGCTAACATGACGTAATATAATACAGGCCAACTACACTTGTCCTAGCTAAACCCTGTTGAGAGCGGTAAGATTTAAGATACAATTGTCTTGGAACTAGTGAAAATGAGTCTCATGTCGAATTCGAAAGAAAAAAAAAGATACTGAAATCAAGAGAAAAACCCCTTTTTCTACATACAACAAATAGAAAAGATCTAGCATGCTTTCGTGTGAAGTTATAGCCGTTTGCAGTTGGCAGGGGTATGGCGTGTGCAATTTCGGAAAGCGGAGATAATAATGTTATAAGATCCTTAGCAACCGTACCAGTTAAAATTAAACACATAAAACAGGAGATTTAAACATGAATTAAATGCAAAAATTGTTTAGAAAAGCTTTTAGCGTCAATATCTTAAAAAAATAAAATTGACTTCTGAACGCCTACTAAATATTTAAGCGAACATATAAAAGGCTTACGACTTAAGAATCATTTGGATAGAATGCGAGACAATTATCAATTTTCGTGCAGTTTTTGGAGTTCATTTTTATCTACACTTCCTTCGCAACTTCATTGTGAGAACCGCTGTGCTAGAAACTTCCAAGCCAATAAGAAACACCGGGTGAAAATATCAAGCAGACAAAAAAAAATAAAACTTTACCAAAAATATGTAAAGTTTTCCACTTTCTAGGGAGTGCCGAGACTGCGATGGCTAGAAGCAGTATTGAAGACTTGCATAAAACTCAAAAAATCACAATAAACGTAAATGGCTTCTCCCAAAAGTATGCTAAACATTGCTTATTTTTAATACATGCGCTAATGTAACCTTGCATTGACTGAATAATTTTGATTTGAATTGAAACTTTTGAATGAAATTGAATTGAACGATTGAATTCCTACTCGATCTTGGCCGGACATTTGGTTAACAAGAAGGAAAAACATTCATCAATCACCACGCACAACAAAAATGCAACTTGTGTCTATCAGAAAAGTATTTTATGCTAGCGAAGAAGCCTACTTTAAACAAAAGGAAGGAAACCCTATCTATCATTTTTTTTCTCTCTCTCTCTGCATCCCTCTCTATCTCTCCCTCTATCTATCTCGCTCTCTCTCTCTCTCTCTCTCTCTCTCTCTCTCTCTCTCTCTCTCTCTCTCTTTAACTGAGACTTGTTTAGCATGTGAATTTATGTCTCTTTTAGTACTATAGTATCAACTCAAACTGGAAAATACATCCTCAGCTTTAACCTCTGCATGAATGCTATTTCAGAACACCAACGCTGAAGTCATAAAACTGTTTAAACAGTGATGCTTTACTCAGTGAAGTAGCATACTATAGTTACCTGTTGACTGGGATAAACACCTTTCAGCGTGGCACGTTGAAAATAAAGCGAACGGATGCCACAAGTCATGTAGAAAGGTATAGAAAGTCCGAGTTAAGAGCAAAGCTCAATTTAGATACCATCGACCAAAACCTAAGCTCTTCATGAGCAGCTAACGGAACATTCGGCTTCCTTTATTGAATTTCAACCTCAATTAAAATCACCCTTAGGGGGAATCTAGAATAACTGACTCTATTAGGCAAGTTTATTGCGTTCCCTAAAAAGCCGAAGAAAATGTGATCTTAGTCCCCACTAAGATCAAGGTCGAGAATCGGAGAATCAGATCAAAGCTGGATACAGAAGACAGGTGTGGCGAGTGGGAAGAGAACTGCCAGGCCAATTTAGACCCAATCAATACTGTGAACCACTATAGATCATACACAAGGAGCGTAGTGGCGACATGGTATAAGCTATGTTTCTTTAAGTGGCAGGCGGTGGGTGCCGAAGCATCTATTACTCGCAGGTTCGAATCATACTGAGGGCAGACAATTTGGGCATTTCCACTAAAAAGCCTACTTCTCTCCACTGGTAATTTCATACCTTTATAATATTTCAATCATATAGGTCATGCAGCCGGCTATGGTACAAATATTTATTTAGTTTTACGATGCTTTGACGCTAAAATTGCATTGTTTCTTGTTTCTGAATATCAGATACCTGAACATTTTAGAACGGTAAAGACACGATCGTTTTTAACTAATACTTTAGCTGCAACAGCTGCTTCTCCTCCTCCTCCTCCTCCTCCTCCTACTACTACTACTACTACTACTACTACTACTACTACTACTAATATTACTACTACTACTACTACTACTACTACTACTACAACTACTACTACTACTACTACTACTATTACAACTGCTACCACAGCTAGTACTACTACTTCTACTACTACTACTACTACTACTACTACTACTACAACCACTACCACTACTATTTAAACAACAACTACTACTACTACTATAATCTACTACTACTGCTACTATATTGTACTACTACCACTACTAGTACTTCTATAACTACTGCTACTACAACTACCACTACCACTGTTACTGTCCCTACTAGTACTTCTCTTGCGTCTACTACTACTTCTAGGCCAAAACTGATGACCAACTAATCTAGCATTTTAGCAATATAGACATGCACAAATTTACAATAAGTTCTAAACTTACGCGAAGATTGGAGTGGAAACAACTTTCAAGTTCTTAGAGTATGGCATTTATAGAATCTAAAGCAAAAACAGTAAAAAGAACTTAAGTGTGAAAAAAACTTCTTGTGTGATGTACTTCAGTTCCGATTTCAACAACGATAAAGCTCTTGAATCGGTTTTGCACCATGCACCATGCGCGTTACACTTTATTGGGTTATAAATCATTTACTAGAATACGAAGCTTATGAAAACGGTTTTTAAAAACTTTTTGTTTCTAGAGTCAGGATTTCCAAAAATGATACGTAATTATATAAGTCAGACGTTACGTGTTTTAAAAAAAGATTCCGTTTCCATTAAATTATGATTGTTGATGCATTTAGGGCTTCACACAATGTAGAATCTAGATCTAGATTGAGAAAAAGAAGTAGAACAGAAAGAATGGGGTCTGTACTCTTAAAATTATTCAGTGCTCCATAAGAGCTAGATGCTAGATCTGGGTTTTGGTAAAGAAGAAGTGAAGGCTATGTGAATACTGGCAGTACCGAGGAAAAGGAAAGGAAATAAAGAGGTTGATAGATACAAGGGAGGAGATATGGGTTGTTGAGCGACTAAACTCTGACGCGACTCACAGCATAGACACGGAGAATACATAACCTGAGGTCACATAGGGAAAAGGATAAAAGAAATGATAAGCGAAGTAAAAAGAGAGGGAAACTAAGGCAGGATATCTTACTTATTGGTAATATGTGAATGGATTTAGAATTAAAAGACGGAAAACACATGAGGAAAAGGACAAAAAAAATAGTTTTCTATCTCAAAGGTATTAATTAGTATACGTTTAAAGGGACTGTAATTTTCATTATCAGAGTGGTGTGTAAGGGAGAAAAGGAGAAAGGTAGAAAAAAAACCTGTAGAAACAGGAAGACGGAGAGAAATAAGATACGATAGAATGAGGTGTAATGAGAGGCGAGGTGGAAGCGGAAAAGAGACAAAAGGAGAAAAAGTAGGGAAAGTTGTTATTCAATTAAAAAAAAAACTTTAACGTTTCTAGATTTAAAATTCAGATCTGGAGCATTAAAAGGAAATGGCGTTTTGACGTCTTTAAAAAGAAAAAGGACACTGAAGAGAGATCGGGATGGGTAAAAGACGGTGTTGTGTCATACGTGGGTTGCTCTGTCAGACAGAAATCCAGAATTTAAAAAAATACAGAAAAATAAACAAGGAGTGGGTGGAGGAGAGGTCATCAAATGCTTTATATTTTACAGAATCTGTTTATCTCATGCTGAGAGCTTGACAGTAGATAAACGACAGATAGCTATACTCAAAACTGATGCGTAGAGCACAAAGGGGAAAAAGAAACCGTACTGAGGTTGTGTTACAAACACTTTAATTTAATAATAATATTCATTGTTCACTTTTAAGTCCT
This sequence comes from Elysia marginata, assembly GCA_019649035.1. Taxonomy (NCBI): domain Eukaryota; kingdom Metazoa; phylum Mollusca; class Gastropoda; family Plakobranchidae; genus Elysia; species Elysia marginata. The sequence goes on along the minus strand of BMAT01004197.1, from coordinate 137,349 downwards.
CAGAATAGACGATTCAGCTAAGAATAATACAATTCATACTAATAAAAATCTACAAATAATTATTAATAATTGTCGTGAGTGAGACACACGCAGCCGGTAGGCAATAGGAGGAACACGACTCACCACAAGCGTGGCGTGATTTAGCTCAACTCAGGTTCGAGCCTACACCCTAGTGCTAAACCTTGGCACAAAAGTGTAGATTCGGTTTCAGTCCCGAGATAGCAGCCGAGCTGAAAAGGTAAAGATACCGAGTCTCTCCGCTAGGAGTTAATCCCTAAGTTGGAAGAAGATTAGCTGTATCAAACCAGCGAAGGTCAGTAAAGTTGAGTTAAGATTTTAGAATAAGTGTTAATATACTGTATAATCCATAAACTATAAAATAAAATTAAATTTAATATGTTACAGATGAATTTGTTGTATTGAGTTGCTACAACACATAGGACGTATTAAGAAGTATTACTTGCAATTGTCATGTTTTGTGAATATCCCTATATTATGGAACAATCAGCTATTAAAAATATTATATGCCACATGTGAAATTGGATATTCTATGACAAGGTGAAATAGAAATGTAAACGTGAAAAATGTGTTGTGATAAGTAATCTAATGCTATACTTTCCTGTATTGTTTAACAGGGTCGTCTACGTCTACTACTACCGAATGCATGTGATTATCAATTGCCCAAAGAAATAAAGTCTACTGAATTTTATAAACGGCTTTTTGGGTCATCAAATTGTGTGCTCCCATGAGCTATATCTCCTTATACGACAATAAAAATAAAAAAACTAACAACAATACTAACAATAAGAAGAAGAAAAAAAGAAATAATAGAAATAAGAATAATATTAGTGATGAGAGTTAGAGAGGGGGTGGGGGGAGGGAGTAGTGTGGGTGTTGGATTGTCGGACATTTTCAGACATAAGCTAGGCGGCATGGCAAGGTAAGACAAGGTCATTAATTTACGAAAGAAATGAATATCTGTATTAACAGATATGTAAATGATTAATCCTCAAAGGTGAATATAGCTGAAGAAAAGTGAGAATGTCTCGCATTCTAGCCCAATGATTCTTAAGTAGCATGGCCTAGTTTTGGGATAAAGGTTTTCAAATTTTAGGGAGTGTTCCCGTGTTAATATCTTGATATGAAATATTCGCGCTGACAACCTTTTGAACATTTTTTTATACCTGATTTATGTTGACATTTCATGTTTTCGTTGTTTGGTATAATTCCTAAGGACTGTACACCTTTATAGTTGTCTAAACTTTAAACGCGTTTTTCCCCCTTTCTGGAATTTCACAAGTCCTAATCCTGCCGACTTTAAACGGTTATGACTTTACACAAAGCATGATAGATATTTCCTGTTTACAGTATTAGAAATAAGAGGAAATTGGCTTATCTGTGAGAGGAATATCATAGTTCTTTCAAATTCCGACTTCAGACTCATCTTGACTGCTTTCCAACTGACATGACGCTCTATCATTAGAACCTCAGCTTGGAAAACAAACAATTATTTTCTTTTTTTTATCGGTAGCAGGTTAAAGGTGTATTTTCACCAGGAGACGGAGAGGAAGGGTCGGGGTAAACCCAAGGTGTGCATTAGGGTCTGTTAACTTACTCAGCCATATGGCAACACAGATGATGGCTGCAACGCGCGGCGTCCTTCTTCTCAGGGACCGTATCGGGTAGACGATGGCGAAGTAACGGTCGATGGTCATAGCGGTGAGAGTCAGGCACGTAGACAGCAGGGTGACCTGGGGGAATAACACATGGAAACATCAAACCAAGGCTTTTGTGACAAAACGCTTTAAGTTTATTTGTTGAATGTTTTAGAGGTTTTATGTGAAAACAAATTTTTGTCATAACTATTCTTTTTCAGTTAGTCGCGTCATTACCCGACAAACAGCTGTTTGGTCATTATTCAGGGGGAACAGCCAATTTTTTAAAGTCAGACATACATAGACAAAGAACACGCACACACGCGCGCAACATCTTTTTGAAAGTCTCTCACAGCACTTTGTCACGCAACTCTTCGCCAGTGGTCAGTGGCCAGAGCTAAGCGGCTAACTACATGCGGTCACGCGAAGTAAAGAAGTTAATGATGATATATTGACTTGCTAAATAACCACTAGCTGTGAGCGCGTGCTCATGCCGCGGAAACGTGGGCAGGGTGTGTGGCAACAACGACTTTCTTACTCAAGAACGTAAACTTGTGTTTATCTAAATTATCAAGTAGGATAATTGTTGAGAAGCAAATGCTAATAAAAATGTCTTGTGTAACTCTCACGTTTAAGAAATCGCATACTCCAACATTGATAGGTTACAGTTTAGGTATGGTGGTGACAGCGTGGCTTATCTAATGCTGTAAACAGCACAACAAACGTTTTTGTTTTGTTATTGAAAGGACAGAAAAAGATAAACGAACGCGTGTTGAAAAAGTTTGTTCTTGTATTAAGAAAATAGATGAAAGTTCATGAGGTTTTGTAATAACCACTTATCAAGAACTTGATTTGTCTTTCTGATTGTCAAATTGGATATTTTCTCGAAAGCAAAACAAATGATAAAAAAAATTACTGTGTAAAGTTGATGTTAAACAAGTCGTATTTTCTATTTATACTCCTTTATATTTTGAGATTATTGGTCACACTTAATGTTGTAAACAGCAAGCCTAGGAAATTGCTTTCTTATACAAGTTTAGACGAGGACAATTGACACGTTTTGATAGCAGTGAGTATTGCTTTGGAAGACAGATGGGGATCAAAGAGGTTTTGTAATAGCCAATTTAACAAGAAAGTAAATTTGTTGATCTAATTGTAAATTAGATAGCTAATAGAAGCTTAGCATTAAACAAACCAAATATTCCTACTCCCATTGATGAAATTTGTATTAGTCTGGTGACATTGACAACCTGTTCAATGTTTTATAAAACAGAGCTTTGTTGTAACAGGTTTAGGGGAAGATAATAAGATATGGCCAAGTAAAATTGTGGAACAAGTGGGTATAATGCTGCAAGTATATTAGTTTTAATAATGTTTTGCAATAACCATTTTTATAGACGTTTTATACTTTAACTGATATCCACAAAGATAATAACTTAGACGAAAAACAAGTACAATCATTTCTAAAACTCTGGCGTTTGTCAAATCGTATATTGTAACATTAGATATCTTATACATTTTTTAAGACAGTTAGATGAAATTATGATTGCCTTGTTTAATGAACCAAATAAAACTTCTTTGCTAAATTGTAGCTAGTACGCTCAACTTCATGAGTGGTGCCCCTTGTAGACCTCGAGATACAGAGGAGTGCGTGGCATTGAGCAAACCACCTGCTCTTTAGTTTACAAGCGAATAGTTGTTTCAGGGAACTCTCGTATCCTAAGTTGTTCTTGATTGTTCTAACGCTAGTTTTATTTTTTTTTTAAAGAACAGGATATTATTTGACAGCCGCCATGTGCGATAATCAGATGTAATTTTCACTCAACTAACTTTAAAAGTTTAAAAATTTGGGTTTGTTTTAACCTACACATTATCGGAGAAAAAGATATCATTATGTCCAATAACAGGGCTGTTGCATGAACTTTCCAAAGTTCTTTAAGAGTAGTTCCTCTTGAACACTTATAAGTCTTTTTAAGGTAGACTGAGAGGTAGAATTTTTCTGATTTACTTGCTCCAAATAACTAACTGAAGTGTTCGCTGAGGGGTCCACATTTTAAATTGTACGCAAGGGGTCCACCATTTATACTGTACCCACGCGAGAAGATCGTCGTCATCTAGCCCTATAAGATAGCGCGGTTCAAATCAGATACAACTGGAAATGCAGTAATAAGAATAAGATATATTCATCTAAGCGGTAGCAGGTGGTCATCTTGGTTACGCCAGCTAAGGACAACCTCGACTAGGCGCTAGAGAGGTCTTAGAGATCTCTTTGTTTCCCTCTCTCACGTCTTAGAGAAAGACTTTCATGGGGTGCAGGTGAAATGTAAAACTGTAAGGTTAATGCAATTTTGACATGGGTTTGGTCAAACTACAATTTCTGTAATTTCTGACAACCTAATAATGCTCTCCTTACAACTCTAACGCTTACATTTTTTAAATTAAGAAATGTCTTAGATTTTTCTTAATTTTAGGAATAAAAAAAAAGTCTATTGAAAGCAGTGAAATAAAAACACTGCGTACTAGGTCGCTTGATGAAGGCGATTACCAGAATATTGTAAGATCCGATTTAGTAAAGCTTATTCAGTGGTTTTTTTTTAACTAACAATAAAGGAAGGAAAGAGAGACAGCTGCAGTTCAATGAAAAAATTTTGCACAAAAGAAGTGCACTAATCTTTTTTTAATGATGGTCAGTAAAGAACTGCATAAAACCGAATGATGATTGAGATTTCATTAAATAGCAAGATCAAAAACCCTCTTTTATGAAAAGGAAATCAGTTTTATTTCATCATAGAATCTACCTCCCGCTTTTTTTACATTTGTTTTGAAAGACTAAAAACAGCAACAACAACAAACAGCTGATAACTCCGGCGACACAGAGTTTATCACGAAATGGTAATCGCTAAACTTTTCTCTGTTAGAGTCGTCTAGACAGTGGCTAAGCTTGTGGAGAAAGTAGCACCAGAGCCTATCGCTAAACTTTCCTCTGTGGGAGGCGGCTAGTAGCTAAGCTTGTGGAGGAAGTAGCACCCGAGCCGGCCATGTGAGGCGGGCGGCAACACTCACATAGATGATGTAGTTCTGGAACTTGCACATCGCCTCCCCGTACACCCACTCGTCGTTCACGTAGCCTGCCGTAGTCAGAGGGACACAGATCAGGATGAACGCCAGGTCTGCCAGGGCCACGTTGATGATGTAGCAACTGGTGGCCGTCCTGGGAGCAAAATTTAAAAAATGATGATGGTAAAAATAACAATAATAATAATGACAATAATAATAATAATAATAATAATAATAATCCTATATAACAATACAGAAGTAGAGCAAAATAAATAAATGATGATACTGCTACTACTTATACTGATACTACTACTATTACTACTACTACTACTACTACTACTACTACTACTACTAATAATAATAATAATAATAATAATGATGATAATAATAATAATAATAATAATAATAATAATAATAATAATAATTATAATAATAATAATAAAAATTTATAATAATAATGATAAAAAAAAACAGTAATAATAATCCTATATTAAAAATACAGAACTTTTTGGCCAACGGCTGCCGGCTCGAAAAATGGCTAAAACCCGCCAATTTTGTATGCAGGCTAAGTCGTAGAATTTTTTTTTCATTTTTAAGTTTTCTGCTATTTACGCTGATCAAAATGCTGATCTAAATAAACACAACGGGATTTTGCGGCACACTATAATTAGAGTAGGATTCGAACCAGTTTCCACAAAATGAATATAAACGCATTGACTAAAAATTCTGAGAATATAAAGACAATGCCTTATTACTACTACTCAGTTACTTATGTTGTAACTGTCAATAACACTTGGCTTATTTTTACAATAAAAAAATTACTAGGCCTCCTAGCCTATAATTCTCTTCCCTGCCCCCCATTTTGTGCGAAGCTACATTAATATGCCAAACAAGCCTATAAACACCAGAAATTAATAAAATTGGCTCTTTGGAAAAAAAATTGTTGGCTCCTCAATTTGGTATTGATTTCTGATCGGTACTTGCCGATATAGATCTAGTTGTAGATTAAAACTGTAGGTTATACTTGATAATTGTAGGATGGGGGGGGGGACAAGACTAAGTGATCACTTAGAATATTAAGTAGATCTTAATCAGTCATTCTACTGACTTAGCCCCCCACATCAAAACAATATGGCACTTCTTCACATAAAAAAATCTGGCACCGAATGGCAGAAATTACAAATCTTGCCATGACAAAGGTCACAGATAGCCAGTAAAGTAGAAAGAAGCCACCACACTGATGCACAATCATTCTTTATTCTTTATCATCCCTTCTTAGATCTCCTCAGACATCCCTTCTCAGACCTCTAGATCTAGACTTATGTTATCAGTCGGTTCTAAACTAAACATGCCTCCCAAAAAGAGGCGAACTTTGGTGACTCCTTTTTTCTGCAAATCAGATAAATTTGTTACTAGATCTAGATCTGTAAAATTTAGGTTCAGCTAAGGTGGCATCCCTGTGTGGAAATCTTTCCAATTATAAATATATTCAAGGGCCTTCACATAATTGAATAAAGACACTTTTCTAAATCATGAATTAATAAAACATAATCAGTACATGGACAAATTATTCATCAAAATCGTTTTCCTAAACGTAGGATAGGTTATAAAAAAAATAAAATAATTTTGCGGACGTCCCAGAAAACCATGACATCATCAAATGAATCAAAAGAACTTTTCTATCCTGTCATTTAAATCAGAAAATGCATCGCTTTTTAAAAGTTCCTGGTTACTTTAATAAAGTGCGTATGTGCAATTTTTTTAACAAAAGCATAGGCCTACAATGATAACAAGAAATGACAGTAATAAGCCTAAAAATACAGCCACAACAAGCGAAGTCCATTTGAAACGCTGGATGGGTTCATTGTTTCATTCTTTGCTAAAAGCATCTAATCAGCAAAATTTAGATATATCCAGAGGCCTAGATCTATATTTCACGGGCCAGACTACGCATCTACCATCGCATTATCTCACCAGTACTCAACAGGAACTACTCTGAACACATTTTCAAAAATCCATGGAACAGACCCGTACCAATAACAAAAAAAAATTAAAAAAACAACATTTATAATAATGATAATAAATAAATTACATTTCTATAGCGCCAAACCCCGCAGTAGCGAGCTTCATACACTTTATATTAGCGTTAAAAATCAAAACTATAACAGAATAGGATACTCAAATATTTCTTTATTTATAATGTATCGACGAAACCATTCCACGGGAGTAATAACTAGATATACGTGTGATATAATGGTGTATGTAGCGACAAGAATTTAAAGTTTGTGGGTGAGAAAGATGAAATGGAAACAAATAATGTAGAAAAACGGAGACACTTGCACTGATACATAATAAAAACAAACAAAACGTCAAAATCATTTATGAAAACATTAACATAACAAGCTAAAAAGAATACAAAGAGAAAATTAATAATAGAGGCCACTGATATGTTAAAAGGTATAGATGAAAAGAATAATGGTGTTGAGTGTGTTGAAAAAAAAAGAAAGTTATACATTATTCTTGAGAAAAAAAGATTGGTATGAGGATGTGTGAGATATTCGAGAAAAGCCTTAGTCATAAATTAAGCAAGTAGATACTATGATTTTAGACATTTCAAATAAAGGTACCATTACTACACTTGCATTGCCTTTATGCGTCTACTAAATTTGGCAAAAAATTGGAAAAAAAAAACATTAACTTTATCATCGGGGTTCGTAATGTCAAAAAGCGTCAACTGAATTTCGCAACGAATTAGAAGTAACAAAAATGTTGATCTTTCGGCTTCTTTTCGGAATTCCTAATGTCAAAATGTTTTTGACATTTCAAAAGCCCAAAAGCTTGTTTTAGAATTGTAATATTACACTTAAAAAAACCTCACACATTTCATTTCGAAAGCTAGTCTGATTTTTTTTCCATGATGTTGACGGTGATTCAATGACCTTTCCTGGTAGAGTTTCTCTGCTCCATAATTTAATCTTTTTCGCTGTAGGAATTTAGAGCTGCTACATAGATGCAGCTACAGGAATCAGAGCCACTCTAGCCTATCAAGTTGTCTGGCAATGTTTTCCTTGAGTTTATGTGCACGTCATAGTGTGTAATAAGGTGTGTAATCAGGGTTAGATACATCTTCTTTTCCATTATGAATATCGACATCATCATTACCCTAATCATAGTCATGATCATCACCATCATGCTGACTTCTTTTTCTTCTCCTACTTTTACAGACCCTACTCCTTTCTTACTCCTCCTACTTCTTTATTACTCCTTTTTTCTACTTCTTTTTCTTCTTCTTATTCTTATTCCATATTTTAGCTGTAAGATTTAACAGATCACATGCTTTAATGATCTGTTCTGGTCTCCTGTCATGCCATCCGTGAGCAAAGAGTTCAAGGGGCTTATGCAATGTAAATTACCCTTAAATGGCCCTTGCAATCTCTGACGTCGGTAAAACTGTTTTCTAGTGGGGTTTTTTTCATACAAAATGACAAGGAGATTGAATGTACCGAGACATTGGACACTTGCCATATCTTTTACAGTCGTTAGGCCCCATATTATAAGGATTGACTATGCAGTCCTTACAATCTCAATATGAAAAGTTGAATGCATTATGAGCGCTCGTGTTGCATCATCTACACCAACACTGTAAACCATTTAAATAAAAAAGATGCAAAATGATTTGTACGCGAGCGCTTTTTTTATTTCAAATGAATGGAAAAGCTGTTAATCCGTCGTTACGCTGTTTTTAATTTCCCTAGGTTTAAAGCATTTTTTTTGTCTTATATAATATCTAGATGTTTATAAAGTCGTGCTAGACGCATCACGAAACTTGTTTAACGTACGTCAAGCTTTTTCAAAGACTGGGCTTCGAATCGCGGTTTACATATTGGGGCTAATTCAAATTTTAAATTGCGAAAAGGAATATTGCCGCGGCTATGGTTTATATGATTTTGTCAAGCATGTAAGATCAAGGCTTTAACAGTACTTAATCTTTCAACTCAAATTTTACTATGTTATAGTGCGTTATTTCGCTACGGGTCATCTATACTGCATGTGGAGGAATAGATTTTTCTCTATTAAATTGTTGAGTAAAAGTAAAGACATAAATACACCTATAGCCGAAACCGAAAAAATGAACGAAGAAAAAAAAACACAGGTTAGATCTTGTCCTTATCTAGATTCTATAGAGAAGATAATTATTTAGGTCTAGATCTAAACCTGGGTTATCTAGATTAATTACTTGATGAAATTCATATTTTATACACTTTGTATAAATGATAGGTTCAGATCTAATCTAGTTTCTACGAAAAAGTGGAGAAGCGGACATTCCCATGTTTCAACAATGTCAATTTTTCCGCTTTCCGATCATTTGTGTTGTGTATCAGTTTTCCTCTTATTAATCGTTCCCTTTACCTTTAAATTTGATTTTTTTGTGTGTGTTTCATATTTCTGCATAATGATTTTTTTATGATTAGGTTTTTACGTTCCATTGTGTCACATTGTAAACATATAAACAAAAAAAACTCCTGAATATTCAGTTCTATGCCTTAACGGCAATTTCCGAAAAGGGTGCACCAAGAACACTCGTGATATGTGGGGACAAACGCGTCACACGCAAAAAAATTATTGAATCTACGTCAAACTTTAACAATGGCTAAGAGTCTTGTTCTATAGCTTGTTTCGATTCAGATTTTAAACGTCGAAAATTAGTTTTTCTGAGGTTTCGTTTAACTGTCAAGCACTAAATACCCTAGTTGCAACACCGCTATACCTTACAAACCTTTTTATTGCGCAGTTGAGGCTGTCGGTCTAACTGCTCATGAAGAAACTTTAAGTATAATAGATTCACAATTTTAATAATGTTTGTTATACGTTTTTACAAATTGCAACTGCCTTTTGTAATAATTAGGAGTTTTCCGCAACTAATACTAACAGTTGCCAACAATTTGTTGTGCGTTCGGCCTAATTTTTTTTTATGTCCAACATTAAAAGTTATTTATTATAGCAACGTCTACCAATAGACAGAATTATGTAACGCCGCGGTCGAGAAGTAGAAACTCAGTCCTTGCACCAAGAGGTCGTGGGTATAAATCACGGCTCGGCAGTGTAAACATAAACCGAGCACACGTGATTTTCCAACAAAATGTAGACAATGAGCTTTATTCAAAGCTAAAGAGAAAACGGTCTATGAGAGAAAACGAAGTTAAGTACTAAAATGAATGTTTGAATTATATAATATTTAACTACGGCAAACTGTAACTTAGCGGTTTTATTTGGCTGATATTATAACCTTGCCTTTAGGACCCATAGGGGGACACTAAGTCTGTGGTTACTGGACAAATCAGCCATAATTCTAACACTTGCTCAAGCGCATTTGAGCATCAACAAAATTTTCACTTTAGTCAGACTCTAAAGGACTCTCAATGCTCGCAGAAAGCGCATTTGCAAAAAGCTATGGTTTAAATTCTATCTCTCTCGAAGATGTTGAGAAATCTAAAAAAAAAATTAAGAAAACGTTTTTTTCAGTCTAATTCGAAAGTTGTACACCCATCCAGTCAATGGCCTTAGAAAACGCAGTTCAAGCAAACTTGAAAAAGATTAATTGTTAAAAACCTTCCTTGGTTTCGAGGTATATAGAGAACAAAAACAAACCAGACATTTTTTTATTGCCTTTAATATATAAAGGTAAACGAAAGAACAAAAAAGCTTATCCACAATAATAAATGTGACGCCTAATTTATTGACAAGAACGTCGCAAGTTATTTCCACATCCGCCCATGAAGTCACGTGTTCCTAGAAGCTCAGAAAAAAACCCCACAAATAGAAGAGCTGATTACCTATTCCATTGTTGTAATCTCAAATCAGAAGAATTATTCAAAAGATTTGTCTCTTTGGAACAAAAAGAATGCCCCTTCAATAATCCGTAAAACTTGAAAGCACTTGTTTTATTGGTCGCGATGTCTAGACAATGTCATGTCACCTTTATAAGTTACAAGGATCTTATTTTCCCCGGTCAGGTGGGGTGGGGGAGAAGTAAATGGTTCTTTGATGTACCGCCTGACAAAAGGGAAGTACAAAAAAGTGACCGGAGAGTACAATGGAGGCAAAAGTGTCTCCTTTCTTTTCCGTGACAAAATACAGGAAATCCAAGAGGAGAGATAACCGCGAGTGACGTGGGTAGGAGAGACGGCCGAGCCAGGCGGACTATGGGAGGATTTTATCCAATGCTTCTCTATCTCTTCAGCTGATCGCTCAATTTCTTGTGTGCTCCACACCAAACCTTATGACAGTAGGCCGCGACATCCCCAGACCGGAGTCCAGGCTTTGCTACATTCAGTAATTGAAGGTACGTCGCTCTACAGCTCGAAATAGATCAGACCAGACCTCGCAATAAGCTTGAAATTGTCGCGACGTTTATCAATTGCAAGAGGCTGGGAAATAAGCTGATAGCCCAATCTCCGAATGAGATTGAAAACGTTGCGTGTCACAATACTCACATTTCTCTTAACTAAAACCTTATTACATTGCTCTTAACACTATTGGAATCTATTCTTTTCCAGTCTTTAGATCCAATTCTTCAAAATCATTTGAAATTCAAATTCTGAACTTTTCTATAAGGTTTATTTACTATTGCAGTGAAAAGAGAGTAGTAACAAACACTCAACGGTACGGATAAATTGACTTAAAGTAGACGCTTTTTAATCAGAGGGCAGACACAAGATTTTTGTCTGAAATCTTCTATAATTGCATTCAGTCTGTGATGTATGGAGGGGATTTTTCTTGCTACCCTGAATCCAATTGCTTTGGTAAGAAACCAAGTCTGGCGGAATTTTTTTTGTTTACCGTCAAGACAATAATGATTGTGTTTTCAAGTTAATGTTTCAGGTTTTTAAGATGACCATTCGTTGAAATTACTGTTTCTAAAAATCAAAGGCAAAAAATAGAATATATAAACTGGGTAATGCGAGTTCCTAAGAATATTTATTCATGTGCCAGTGTGGTGCGTGTCTATCTCTAGCTAGAATCAACTATCTCACTCGCTCAGAATTTTTTTTCATGTGTTGTGCGTGTGTGGATCTGGCTAGAATCAACTATATCACTCGTTCAGAATATTTTGTTCATGTACCAGTATGGTGCATACTTGACTGTGGCTAGAATTAACTTTCCGTTTGTTGACCAACATTCCTGAAATTATGTTTAGGTCACTCACAATTCAATTTTTTTTCCAGATTTGTTTTTTTTTAAATTAATTTCATTTTTTAGGTTTCAATTGCCTCTTATTCAGCTAAGTTTAGACAATTGTAAACGCACTACAGATAAATTATTGTGTTTTGCTACGAATCAGTGGTAAAGAGAGTAGAAAGTTATAGTGATTGTAATTTTGATTTCCCACAAAATGTATGTGAGCTCAACCACATGCACACTGTAGAGCTGAAGTTGAGCATTTTTGCGCTTATTGAACAACGTAACACAAGGAAGTCTGTATACTGGTTGAATTCTTAGTTAAACTAAATGAAGTAGGCGACTGACTACCTTCCCCTCGTTTTTGTTCAATGGCAGTTATAAGACGTTCACACACTTTCACAAACGCACACATTCCAAACGCAAATTTTTACTGCTATTCTTTCCACACAATGATTTTGAAATTAGCTGCAAGGAATCAAGTCTAGCGGAATGCAAGCATTTTCCGATCAGATTCTTTTACAAGCCTACTTCTTCGAACCGTCGATTACCTCTCGAATCCCAACTATAATTGCGTGCAGATGATGGAGCTCTCTGCACACATCGTCAATAATTATTATAGATTTTTTAAAGGCTTTTTCCACCTTGCTCTTTTATGTATGTGTGTGTGTGGGGGGGGGGGGGNNCGCTCTTTGTTTTCGTTTTTGCATGTTTTTCTACCTTGATGCTTGTGCTTTTTCATCAATCTACAACGTAACTAGGGATAAGGCGGTGACTCAATTTGTAGGGCGATTGAGTTTTGTTCGAGAGGTTCAGGTTCGACTCTATGTTTTTGCTTAGTACTAAATGGATAGCTAGGTCTTTCTAGACTTGCTGAAATAAAGGCGGCGATAAAATCATCACCAAGCCTCTTCATTACGGGGTGTGCCAACAACAACAAAAAGAACCACAAATGTATTACTTGTTCGTTGACTCTCCTATCGAGTATAGGGCTTCACTTACCTAGGAATGTCTCTTCCGCGTCGGCACATTGTGAACACGACGATGGTGTTGCCCACAGCTCCAATCACCACAATGATACCCCAGATGGTGGGGATCAAAACTTGCAAGAGCGAGTTACTGGGGACGACAGAAAAAGGCATATCATAACTTAACATATCATAACTACAGCTAGCGGAATGTCGTAACCTGAAACGTGTAGTTTTGAGCAAAAAGAAAGAAAAAAGTACCAAACGTCTGCTTCATTGTTTAAAGACGAGAATGGGAAATCTCTTCAAAAACTTAGCCGTTTTTCAGTTTTCACTTCAGTTTAAACGATGTTATAATCAATACATATATTTATGGTATGTTAGAGTGAATTTGCCCAATCTTTGAGATAATACATTATGTTAGCAGTGTGAGTTGATCAAGTTAGTGTTGTGCAAGACTTTCTAGGTCTGCAAAGTAACAGAATGGAAGTAGAAAAAATTGCTGATTCTATTAGCACGTCACTGCGAAACACTATCTCTTCTCCTACTACCTGTAGCAGCGGCCTATCAAACTACTTTTGACGAGAAAACGTTCAACTCGCCAAATAGGAGTTTGAATCTGGCACCTCAAGATCTGAACGAAGAATGTTTTATATTAGACCACAGAAAAAAAATTCTAACTGCAATTTATTTATCAAACATCCATTATGTTGATCCAGTTTGAATGCGTATTGTTAACCTTAAAAGAAGTTAAGTCTGATTCACCTCTTTACAGTGTTGAAATGAAATTCAGAAAAGAAATTGCAAGCTCAGAAAAGCTTTTTTTTAAAAAATACAGCAGGAAAGCTAGTAAATCAGTTGGTTTTTTTACTTTGTAGAGGTAAGTGTAAAGACTTCAAACATGTTTAATGTATTATACATGAATCTAGTTTTAGAAAGGAATTTCGTATACATATTAAGTCTTAAAAGTAATGAAAATATGAAATTTACCAAACAGTTTGATGGTCTTTATTTTTAAGGCAGATTTCATAGATAGGACAATAATTGTTCTGAGAGCATTGTTGAGCAAATTTTATAGATAAAAAAAACCTCAGTTTAATTTGAACGCCATTATTACACAGGATTTATGGGACCTCTTATTAAATGCGTTTAATACTAAAAGACAAAATTCTTCTATGAAAGCAAGGGAAATATAATTAAAATCGGATAAATCGTTCCACAGTAAATGAGTGTAGATTCATGCATCTCTTGTTAAAAATATAATCAATTTTCTGGGTATTGGTTGTCAGGCGATCTAGGAAAAACAAGCTGATTAAAATCTCTTTACGACGAGTCGTGTATAAAAGACTCACATTTTCATTGTATTAATACTCTTTTTGTCTTTCTTCTCTTGTGTTTTTCAAGAATGTGAATGAATCTCGTCAAAGCACCTAATAACTAAAGCTGCCAACAGATTTAGAAATACATAACTTTTACTGACTAGACTATCCCTTTGCAAGAACTTCTGACCAGAGTGTTAACATCAAGTTTAAATTTTTCTTAATTGCAGCACTTAAAGTCTGAAATTGATAAAGCAGGGAAAATCGGCGGAAAACCCTGTTTAACATTTTAATCGAATGTCGAACCTTTTTTAGGCTTGTCAGATCTAGCGATGGTATATTTTCAAGGCATAAAATCGAAACTTACCTCATGTTACAGAAATCTACCGTCCGTATCTCGTTTATACATGGAATTTACATTGTAAGTGCTTTTTTCCTTCTGTTTCTGAAAAGTCCTGTCTCGACATAGAAATATGTGCACTGGATCATTCTTGGTAGTCAGTGGAAGTCAGGCTCTCTTATTTCTTTTTTGTATCATTCTTTTTCAAAACTTATAATATCATAAAAAATCACTTAATATAACAACAACAGTAACAGAATCAACAACAACGACAGCACAACTGGCATCATTACTTTCATCAGATAATCCAACAATACCACCACCACAAAGAACAAAACACAAACAACACTACAAATACCAACGACATAAACAACAACAACGACACCGTCAACAGCAACAAGGACTGCACAACCGGCAGCACTACTTTTATCATTTATTCAATAACACTAACAACAACAACAATAACCAAACATCAGCAACACCAACAAAATACAGAACTACTGGCAACATTGTTAGTTTTATCAGTATGTTAACGACAATAACAACAGCAACAATAACACCACCAACAACACCAACAAGACAGAACTACCGGTGGCAGCAGTATGCTCGTGCTACAGACAGGGAAACCATTAATATTTTACTTACTTGAGAATCTCCGGAACTTCCGCCGTCCTGTTGCCGCTCGTATTCGGCAGCATCTCGTCCAGTACTTCCGGTGTAGTTGACGGCTCATGCGCAGTCAGCTCAGACTGTCCCTGCGCCATCTGGACAAGACAGGAAGCTACCTGGTCAAGTGGTCAGCTGTCAATCTTCTCGTATACCATGCAAAGTTCTAGAATAGAAATAAATTATACCGATAGTGTAGCTGGCAGTTACAAGAACAAAATAATACAGAAAATAGGATAAAGAAATAACTGAGAATGGATTTTCCAGTAATAATAACATTTTTGCAAAACGCATTTCGTATCTTATCCTCAACATGTAGTCCTCTTTAACTTTCAACCAGTGCTTGAGACAACCTGAGTTTAAGAAACCACTTTAGTTTCCGCTTTGCAAAACCCAGGTGTTTAGGTAATAGGATTTGTAGTTTATCGTAGGCTACTTTCTTCGGTAGAGATATTGTGGTCTGCACTGAAGCAGAGAAAATAAGCTAGGACATTTGTTGGTTTGTACGTCGATTAAACTATATGCATCTGATTTCCAACAGATTACTTTTTTTCTAAATTGCTATATTTTTTACAAAGAGAAGACTCCTACAATGAAAAGTTTTTAAAAGTACTTATTGCGTTGGAAATAACTTGAACAACAGATGTTGCAAAGTATTCGCGGTTTTTTTCCTTAAGAGTTGAGCTATCGCCAAAAATCTCAAGACATCCGATTTGAAATTCACAGCGATGCGAAAGACAGACAAAATCTGTCCATTAGAAAACATTAACGGAGTAAGAAAGCAGGGGACATCTTCTGACATGGTTTACAATGTACAGCGCCAAGATAAATCATCTTCATTATTCAATAATTTAAATACGCTGTCTGCTCCACTGAATAATTACATGGATTATATTCTTTCACAATGTGCACAAAATTTTTTACCTCGAGTTGTTACGCATAAAAGTAGTAAACATTATTCTGAGAGACGTTTTACAAAAATGATGGTTTGTTACAAAAATATCTTTGTTTATCCAAAAGATGGGAAAATAATTTCGTAGAAAAAGAAGAGACAACCATCTCGATTTCGGGTAGGGACATATGCTTGTGTTTTTGAGAATTGATTTACTGAAACAAAGCGCCATAGAGGGTTAGAGAGATAGACGGATATCTAATTGTCATATTTAAGTAAACTTTGTACCGAGACGCTCCACCCCCCCCTGCCCCGAAAGATCTAAGTCGTTGCAAGGCACAGCGCTCAGGTAAATATGACAATTTGTACCGTCCTAGAGTAGAGCTCTCTACAACTTCTTTTATTTTACCCTAAAATAAAAAGAAACAACAAAAATAAACAGAAAGATAATATATATGCAGATGGATAAAAAGATAGAAAGATAGATAGTAGATAGTATATAGTAGACAGATAGATAGATAGATAGATAGATAGATAAATAGATAGATAGATAGATAGATAGATAGATAGATAGATAGATAGATAGATAGATAGATAGATAAATGGAGAGAGACAGAGACGTAATGATTTTGAAGATGATGATGCAGATGATGATGAAGATATCGATGATGACGATGATGATAGTGATGATAACTATGATGATAACGATGATCATAACGTTGATAAAGATGATGATGATGATGATGCAATTCCTCAGGTTTAAATATTAAGTAAGAGGCGTCTGTTACCGGTTATCTGTTACAGTAAAAATAAATTCAATGTGAACATGTTTATTAGAATTATATCAACACAAGCCAAAGTTTAAAACTGCTTTGCACGATCTGCTACAGAACCTACAGGAGAATTGCGTCACAAGCTCACTCAGCAAACGCCTTGACCACTGATCTCTAAGTGGTGTCTTTGAATGCTGGTATGAAACCTTCAGAAAAACTTCTAACCACATGCCTTGCATCTGTTGTACTATTCGACTTGAAGTTGAAGAGGGTCTGGCTTTTGTGTCTGTGGCTGCACATGCTGCAGCGGTAATGTTATGTAATTAAGTTGTTACATCTAATTTTTTAAAGTCTGTGATGACGAGAAGCGAACGCTATAATCGCAGTGTACAACATGGACGCACAAGTCCAGAAACGCTGCGAGAAACTTTCTCGTATCCTATGGAAAAATTAGCGTCTGGTGTTGGGTAACGTCGACCCGCATCCTTACGTGTGTTCAAAACATTGAAAAAGATTTCAATATGCAACCAACAGCAATGTTCTGAAACTCTTAAATAAAGGACAAAGATAAAAAGCCGCTATCGCCGACTAATGTTCTACTCTAGGGTTAAAAAAAACAATCCTACCAAATACCCTTAGTAGGTAGGGATGAAGTAGAGCTGATAACTGTTTTATTTGCTGGCCAACAATCAATCAAACGCAGAAAATCTGCTAGTAAAATATTTGCCCTATCCTCCCGCAGGACGTGTTAATGTCGGATGATTGAGCCAAGATTGTGTTTACATCTCTTCCCAAGCTGATTATGGAAACGCTTCTGCCATGTATCTCCCAGGATTAGAGGAGCTCAAGCCCCACCACGACGGGTCCCTTGAGCCACTCCCTTAGTTGGAAATTTGCCTAAATGCTCAGCACTTGGTGAATATATTTCACGATAGACTCCAGCCTCCCTGCTGGCTCGAGCTCTTCCATACATAGAACATGTCCGAAGTGGCAGGGCAGCAGTGCACCCCGCTCACAAGGGTAAAATGTTCCAGGCACATTGAGAAATCAGGAACGCTGTCAGCGACTTGGTGTTGAGAAAACATCTGTGTGCTCTAAAGATCTACAATGATGTAGGGCAAGGGCAATCTTAGCAATCGCCAAATCTTAAGAAAGGAGAAAACTTTCCGTTTTAATCTATTTGGCCACTCAATCATCTCTCTAGTTAAATCCAATACTGCCCCGGTTGGGTTGACATCTTATTTGCGCGGCAAGTGTTTTTAACTGGTCTTTTTAATCATACGCTCGTTTCTTATTTTTTTCTTTCATAAAGTCTAAGTAATCAAAACAATACATAATATCGTGGCTATTAATAAATATGCATACGTAACTAACGGTTTAAACATTGTGAGAAAAAAAAACTTTTTTTCATGCGAGCGATAATGTTACCATTCTTTACGGCACATTGATTGCGACGCCCTATAATAAATAAAAATAATCTCGCCATTATCTTCTGGATTTTAGTCTTCAAGTGTAAAAGTTAAGTTAAAATTTGTGACGCAATATAAAAAGGTGGTGAGGAAAAAGCAAAGCATCCCTTTATATGGATTGAGTTTTTTCTTTAGTCAAACTGTCTTTTTTAATAGAGAGTTTTATAAAAATATCTCTGTGTGCTGGAGAAATTTCTTTGTCTTAATTCTCAGTAGAGGCAGGTAGACTAGGTAACTAATCTAACAGCCAAATCACTGCAAATTTGTGCATGAGTAGCATATTTCAATACGACAAGGAAATGTTTAAGTTTTAACACATAACGTATGTCATGACAAGTCGGTGCAAACCAGTCAAACACATGAGATATTTCATCAAAATCTATCACTTCAGAAGCGGCAACTTATCTCAAAACCATTTTGTAGATAAGCCACAAACCAAAGCGATGCCAGAAGACAATTCTAACGAGGTAAAGAAGTAAAGCAGATAGGGGAATAACAAGCAAGAAACGGTGTTCGTTTGTTGCAACTCTTTGGTTTTATCTCATTTCATCCTTTTCTAATAACTTTGTGGCGTCTATTTACTGTTTCAAAACATCACTGAAGGCTGGATCAAAGACATAAAATACAGGTTTATGAAACGCAAAAAGCAAATAAATAAGAAAGAAAAGCAAAGAGATGTTTAGTGACGGCTATAGACAGGTCATGAAGCTCATGAAATGAGGCAGCTACTGGATGAGGATGAATTTGATGTTTTGAGGCATAGAACTTAAGGACAGACAGGTCATCAAGCTCATGAAATTAGGCCGCAATTGGATAAGGCTGCAGTTGAGGTTCGGGGGCATAGAAGGACAGGCAGGCCATGAAGCTCATGAAATGAGGCCGCTACTGGATACGGCTGAAGTTGAGGTCCGGGGGCATAGAAGGACAGACAGGCCATGAAGCTCATGAAATGAGGCCGCTACTGGAAAAGGCTGAAGTGGATGCTGGGGGGCACAGTGGGAAACACATTTATAGAGAGATAGGAAATGATGACAAGACCGGAAAGGCGCAATTAGGGTCAAATTTTTAATACAAGTAAAAATATGGTGTAAGCAGAGAAAAGCTAGGCAAAAATCCATTTTCGTGGATGATGTGATCAGAACAAATAAAAATAAATAGAAAGCAGGGCAACTTGGTGTTTTTTTTTCTTTTCCGATCCACTAAACGTCATCTCTAAGTTAACTCTATTGATGCTATTTCTATCAATGTTGCAGACGTCTTGCTAAAAAAATATCACATCACAAGCGACAGTGAAATGGTTGCACGGTAGCTATAAACTACGCCTACAGTCCCTTCCACTTGATTTCCTCTACGGTTTTAGTATCTGGGATTTACTCTTCAGCACAATGGGAATGTTTTACAACACAATGGTTTTTCTGTGGCTTGCGGAACGTATATTTATGGGTTCAATTTATGGATTTCGAAAGCATCTTTAATCAGACAATTGTCAATAAAGCATTGTGCAAGAATAGAGCCAATTTGCCACGTAGAGGTTATAAAAAAAGTAAAATTTAGTAACAAAAATGCTATTTTTGTACACTTGAAGTGGTACTGATAGCGTCAGATTTCTCATTTTGCTTTTTTTAAAGATTTTTTTCCTTTTTCTATCTCGCCATTTTTAGACTTCACGTTTTTTGTCGTTTCTTGTAATTTACTTTAAGTTTGTTTTATCAATATTAACGAAAGACAGTTTTGTTAAATAAAAGGTGTTCATTATGTTTGGATTGTCAGTCTTATGATACAGGAAGATGAATGATGAAAGAGAGAGAGACAGAGAGAGAGACAGAGAAAGAGACAGAGACAGACAAACAGACAGAGAGACAGACAGAGACAGAGCGACAGATACAGAGAGAGAGAGAGGCGGGCGAAGACAGACAGACTATATATAGTAGAAAAGAGAGGAGGGTAGCAAGATAAAAATAAACAGACTGACTGGGTATGGGACTAAGGAAAGAGAAGGAGAGGGAGGCAGACAGAAAGACACAGAGACAGACATACATGTATAGACAGATTAAAACAGACAGATATAGAGGATGGAAGTGGAATGATAAGAGACAGAGAGATAGACAGACTGACGGAATACATCGGTATAGAAAGAAATAGAGAGATAAAGAAGAGGGTAGAATTTACAAAAAGATAGAGAGGAGAGAGAGCAAGGAAGACAGATCTCCTGAAAATAATTGTGCTTAAAATCTCTAAATAGCAAAGAAAACGAACAGTTAGTTTCTTCCTCAGGTTAATTAAATGCCCCCCTAAGCTGCCAAAAGATGATTATATCCCCCCCCCCCAAACCAAAAATAAACCAGCCAAGACGTCAATGTTTGTGGGTGATGGTACAAACTGTCTCATATTGAATACACCCACTCACATAAGCACCATCATCTCTCTGGGTCCAGATGACCTTTCTATAGCAGGTGTTAGTGCAATAGAAAGATGAGTTAGTCTGCAGTCAGCGCAAAAATCTCTTATATGGAAATGAAAGGATGAGATGAGGCAACATTATGATCGCGTTTTCTACATTAAATCCTCAACAACATAAAATCAACATTTTTCCCTTTATAACGAAGTCCTCTAAGTCATACATATGCGATGTCTCAGCATATTGAAACAAGCATAACTTGGCGAACCCACTTATAGTAAACCATCTCTTTGGCATTTATTTACCATAAGAAGACACGAAATATCACGATCTCCTCAAGTTCAGAGCAATCTTACTGATGATGGTTGGTGGTCGGAATATCTGAGTATTGTTCTGGATTTGAAGAGGTTCATATCATGTAATGTATATTAATATAAAGAATCAGGCCACATTTTCTTTTGCACGAGCCATACTGGGTGTAAGAGACCTACAACAGCTAAGAAAAACTCCGCCATAAAACGGGGGAAATTGAGAAGTAAAGAAAATTTACAACAAAGATAAAAAGCAGTGGCAGGTGAAAGATTTTGTGCATTCTTAAGTTTTTGTGAGTTTTTCTTTTTTAACTATCGGCGAACTTTTATTAAAAAAACAGTCCTACGAAACACGTCTTGTCGTTTCCCAACCACTGACTATCATGACAGCGACTATACTTCTGCAGCACAGCATCATTATTGTTATTGCTAGTTCATATTCCAAAGGGCAACGAGAGCCTGGAGGCCAAGAGAAAGTTCAAACGTATAGAAGGAGGAGTAGCAGAGCTAAAACATAAATAGTCCTAGCGTTATTGATGGAGTTTTTCAACATTACAGACTTTAAGCAGCAACGCGTGAGTATAACGCGAACGTCTG
>BMAT01004197.1:80727-91309 GCA_019649035.1 Elysia marginata | reverse complement strand
CCCCCCCCCCCCCAATTCCCTGAATGAAATTTCATGGATATCTTGGTGAGCACCTGATCTTGATTCCTTTTTAGAGACATGACTCAACTCATAAATTTTATAAGACTGTGAAGGTCGGGAAAATGCCTGAGCAAGTTCTACGTTTCGGATTGATTGATATGCGTCTGGTGATTTTTTTTCCTCAATTCATAGCTCATGAATCATGTCTTTTCTAGATGCAGTTTCATAAATCAGTGTTTGAAAACCCAACTCAATTGAAAACGTCGAAGAATATCTTTCTTTGCAGTTCTTCTTACTGTTTTCTAAACCTTGAAACTCGTTTTCATTAAACAAAGTAGGTTGGCAAAGATTTATGCGCTTTTCACTTTGTTGCTGTCCAAGAACACAATGAGGTCTTGAAATAGCAAATGCTTTTTCATATCTGCATCAAAAGATTTTTTCTTCCTATATATTTGGCTTAATGATACGTTGAAACGTATTTGATAGCAATTCGTGATACACAGTTAGCGAATCGTATGTAAAAGAAAACCTCTTTTTAACCAATGGGCTGTACGTATTTTATCTGCATGAGTTCAACCAGCCCCGCTGTTACACGCTCAAAAACCATCGCATGCTTAGCTTAGAAGGGTAAGGAGATTCCAGATTGATCAAGTTTATGTGTACCGGTAAATAGTTGATAGACAAGGGAAAGGAAGTGCGACCCAAAATAATGGGTTTTAGTTTTTAAGAGAGACGCATTATCACAAAATAAATCTTTCGGAAGAGATATTTAAGATATACCCGTAAGATTTTAATAGCTTCATTAGGATGGATGAGACAACTTTTCAGCATTTGCTGGAACCGATAAGAGTAATTTTGAATAGGTTTGTGACGCCTCTCACCTTTACAATTTCCTTATCTCATCTCAAAATATATGTTGTCATACAAAAAAGGCTAACCTTCGGCATGTCATTTGGGTCCATGTGCCCTAACTAAGTTTCTCAATTTGTTATGAATGCTCATTGGTACTTTTTCGCATATGCAGAAGTTCCTGTAGGAACGAGGTAATATGAAAACAGAACCATGACTATGAATTCTTTTTACGAAAAAAAGATTTGCTGTATGTGGGTCAACTTACCCTAACCAAACAGCTGAGAGTTCTTTTTGAAAATCAGGCTCTTTGAATATATTTACGTCTCACCCTTGTGACTATGCAGTGCAAACAAATTATATTCACTATTTTTGTTTTGAGGAAAATACTTTGTACTTTAAAGAACAAACAAAAAATGTTCGGAATTGTTTGTTTTATTTTTAAAACGTAGTGACAAGATTAGGGACAATCGAATAACAGTTATTTTTATTACCTTGACCGCAAAACCATAAGTAACACTTGCTTCCAGTTATTCATTTCTATTGAAACTCTATGGCCTCTTTTTAAGTTTCTTGTACATCGGATGTTCTCGCCAAGACCAACAAAAGTAGCAAGCTTTGTAGCTTTTTATGTTTCATAGGCATACTTTTTCTAACCAAAAAACCCATTCCCAATATATTTTACATCGCAAGCATCATGAAATTCTTTCAGATCTAAAGAGCACTGTTAAGTAATGTCAATTAGTGTTCGCCATTGAAATGTATGGTAAGATATCGATATACCTATAGCCATGAACTATTTGGTTCTCATCATGTCATGAATATACATGATTTCAGACGACTTCAGTGCCTGCCAAAAATCGATTTGCTTACATTATATATACCGATTTAATTGCCTCCTGGCAATATAATATACTATAGTTTGACGGAGTTCTAACAGAGGGCATGTGCAGATACAGGCAGGGAAAATCAAGTGAAGCACAGAGAGATAGAGAGACAAAGAGGGTTAGAGGTAGATACAGAGTCAAATAAAGGGAAAATGGACATATAGATAATGAAAGATGTAAAGTTATATAGATATATAGATAGACATTTATCATATTTAGCTTAAGTGTGTCACTGTTGATGACTTATGTTTTCGAGCTGTTACCCTCAGAAGATGGCTGACTGGGCAGTGTTTATCAATATAGCCGAATGCGTTGGGTTCACAAACAAGAAAATTTGTTAAATGCCAAAATGCGAACATTTTCTTAGCACACATTTAAGGAAATTATTCTTTTTCAGTAAGGCAAAGCGAAAAATTTCTTTACAATATTTCAGGAACATATTCTTTTTCAGTATAGCGAGTTATTCTTCTTGGCGAAAAGATTGTCTTTTTCCTTGGCGTATACGGTCTTTTGTCAGTTTTTTTTTATCTGCCCTTTTATTTTGCGTTCATTATTTCAGTCCTTTAGGGCCCAAATTTGTTCATAAGTGTGCTAGAAGCTTTTTTATGTTTTAGTTTGAACAATGACTTGTGTTGGTCATACGTGGTTATAAGAGTATTTTTTTTGTTTAGTCCTACACAAATTATATACCTTGTGTATTTTTTAAAGTCTCCGTTACATGTCATTTCAGTGGGCTATTTTCTATTTGTGGACAGTAACGTTGTTTCTGTAGATGCCTTTTTATTACGATGCTTACAAAATGTTTGATTGACGTTGGGCATACAACAGTTACTGTAGCTGACTTTGATGGTGTTTTCTAGTGAAGATTTTGTGAAAGCTGTTTGCATTTGGAAAATGTGAATCAATCATGCTGATGGCGAGACATTTCTTTTCAAGGTTTGTTGAAATTAATGTCTCTGAATGGCGGGTTCAACTAGGTTATTTTCTTATACTTTTTTTCTTTTTTGTCTTCTACAATTTCATTAGTCTTCTCGTTGTTTTGGTTAAATTTGAAGGTTTGTTTGAATCCGCTTCTTTACTGAGCCTTTGTGTATTAAGGGGGATGCGTGGTTGAACATTTCTTTGCTTTTTTAATGTGTGTATATTCTTTTTATGGCGCTGTTCGCGGAGGTTTTTAATTCCAGCAGGGAGATCGTTGCTGCTTGTTGTGAATGTAACTACCGCTGTTGTTTGGTTTCTTGTACGGCTTGTACGAGATCAAGGGTTGCAGTGAGAAAATTAGAAATATTCTTATCAACTTTGTTATTTTCAGGTCGTGGTTTTGAAATACTTTGAGAATGTTTCTTTTTCGTGCTTTTTTTTTTTGGGTGCGTCGGTGTGAGTCGGCAGGGTGCTAGGCCGTCGTCTCTGTAGATGCCTGTATTGGCGTCTTTGTCTTTCAGCTTGGACAGAAAAATCCAGGTCTCATGTATAGATCTGCTTACGATAGTGATGTCAAAATTGGATGTTGACTTACACCAGGATGTGTTGTTGTGGTAGAGAGAGGTCTTTTAGCGTGTTTTTGATTTGACGCTCTTCTTCTTTTATGGTTGTATGTTGGGAGTTAAATCGATAGATAGATAGATAGATAGATAGATAGATAGATAGATAGATAGATAGACAGATAGATATATATAGAGAGAGAATAGATCGATGCAGTGTAGCCTACTCCTACCTTTGTTTGCTTCGAGTTTCTGGCCGTCGGTAAGAATAGCGCTATCCTAATGGATGGCGAGAAACAGTGTGTCGCGGCGATTAAAGGTAGAACTATGCTACAATTATACAAAAACTCCTCCTACAACAAGAGCACTGTAGGTCTATTTCATGACATAAAAAACCTAAAATAGATCGATAGATATGTGTAGAATCTAGATTTAACTTATATGCTTCATGACAGCGTTGTTTCGTGGCCCATTTAGGCCACTCTTCTGGCGACTCCAGTTTATTCAGGCCAGTTTTTTAAATGATATAATACTTCTATTAAAAGGCAGAGGTTGCATTTTATTGACGTTGATAATGCGTTAAATTTTTCTAATGGTTCATGATACGGTAAATTCCTTTTTTATTTTCCTTTAAGTTCCGTATGCGTTAGCGAAGTGCTGTATCAAATTTTCTGTGTGGTATCCTAAAGCTTGACGTGTCTTGGTTTTATCTGGTGTTCAAGAGATTTTCCGTTATTCCTATGTACACGTCTACTTGTTTTGCGTTTGTTCGTTTTATTGTTGCCTGGTATACGAAGCATTTCAGTAGGCATTTGCCTTCATGCAGGCTGTTGTTTTTTTTCTATACTTAAATAATTTTTCCGTGGTATTTTTGTCTTCTTTGCTTTTGTCATATTTGGGTATGGCTTTGTTGTGGCTGGTAATGGTGTTTTTAACATGTGAGAGAGTGAGATAGTGAGATAGTCAGAGAAAGAGATAGATAGATAGATAGAGAGAGAGAGAGAAAGAGAGAGAGAGAAAGAGAGAGAGAGAGAGAGAGAGAGAGAGAGAGAGAGAGAGAGAGAGATGTGCGTGAGTGTTGGTGTCTGCGAGAGATTTAACATTTATTTGGTATAATATTCGTAATCTATAAAAGCGTAATTAAATATAGTTAACATGTTAGAATCTATCAGGCTGAGCACTGGTTGTTTTCAATACATGCACTCATGTAAAAAAGTATTCCCTGAATAAACTAGACTTGAACGGAGATGGCTTGAATACATGTCGACATTCATAACCTTGTAAACTAGAAATGTCGAGAATGGCAGAGGGTAGAAGAAAAAGTTCAAAGACTAAAAAAGGTTTCGATAGGTAAAGATTGGGGCAACGCGGTGGTTTTTATTAAATGTTTATTTATTATTTTTTTCTGCGCAAATTTTTAGTCGCTTATGTAAAAACGGATGTCGTTTAATATATCTAGACCGTATTCGCGCTTGGGTAAAAAAAAATGTCAAAATGGGGTTCAGCTGTGGTAAATAAAATACAAAATTGAACTTGAATTTAAGTGCTTCTCAAGATATATTTAAACAAAAACCAATATTAATACAATGTTTAACAATGTTAATAGATACAATGTATGAGCAAAAAGGGAGGCAACATTTGACGGCTCTATTGTTTGCTGGACTTGTTTAGGTAACCAGCACATAGCAGTAAAATAACTGGAGCCATTTACATTAGAATTGCGCTCTGTGCCTCCAAGAATGAATAAAATTTGAATGAACAAACTTTTAAAAATATTATTTTATATAGATAGATAGATGAATAGATTTATAGGGAGACAAAGTTAAAGATAAATAAACATAATATAAATAGAGATATTATGTGGATAGATAGATAGATAGACAGACAGATAGACGTATAGATAGATAGATAGTTTGTGGGTTCATCGTGGATCCATAGTTACTCAGTAGTTTTATGCCTACAGGCATTCACTTGTGGACTCTAAAGAAAGTTTATCAAGAGTTGATGTTTTGTGTTTACATAAAAGGTGGAACTTTCCTTTACTTAGTTCAGGCTGGTCGTTTCATTAAAATTTCATATTTTTCTTGGAGGCACGGTGTGGAGAATGTAGTGCCTGGTGTATCTTGTTTCATTTTTTTTTTTGAAATCATGATTTGCTTTCATGGTTTTCGTTTGTTTTGTTTCTTTTTTTTTTCGTTACGACTTTTTTGATAACGTCAAAGCACTAAAGGGCGGTGAGTTGGGGTGGAAGGAGGAGACAGATGGTGCAATGTAATAGCTAAATTAAAGAATGTTACTGTGCTGGTCAGTTGTGTTTTCAAGCTTACTTTACTGATGACTGAGAAAAAATCTTCAATATAGACATAGTAAATAGGAGGAAGGGTAAGAGGGAGGGAGCGGGTGTGTGTGTGTGTGTGTGGGGTGGGGGAGGATCTTAGATGGACAGAAAGCGTGGGTGTAGTGAGGATGGACTTATCCTATTGTGTACACTCGTGAAAGATTCCACATCAAAAGACTTTTTTTTTATTCCGCCAGAAAGTCTGAGTAGAATGTTTTGTGTGTTGACGTAACAAAACCAACCGCTTGGCTTGTTCAATGAAGGACATCCTTCTGCTGACGTGAGTTTTCTTATTAAATCAACTCACAAGAACGGCTCCTTTGATGGAACACCGAAAGAACTTAATGAAGAAGGAAGTGTCTAGGTCTACAAACGGCCTAGCTTTTCTTTAAAACCCTCTTTAAGCTCACAAAGAAGACCTCTTTAGGATAATTTACTTATAGACTTTCTTTGTAGAATGCCACTTGATAAACTAACTTGTTGCGGCTTCTTTTTACCGATAAGACGCCTAAGGACTCTGGAAGGGGGGGGGGGGGGATAGGAAATGTAACGCACTTGCTAAGTAATGGAATGCTAAGGTACAGGAAAGTTCTGTTTTTCATTTTTTTTGCACTGGCCGCAATGATTGAGAACTCTTGAAATTTCCTGGCGATGTTGATTCAGAGATGCGCAGGCTTTATTTAGTGAGCGCTACTCCTGGTAGGACTCGTGGGTGGTAACAAGGTCAAAGAACAGTTTAAAACAAAGTAAAAGAACAGTTTATTTGTATACATAGTAAACACAGTTATAGAATTACAATCGTAATTGTATTTTTGTTCACCCTTCATTGATATTCTAACCGACAGAAAGTTCCTTCGAACAAAAGCCAAGGAAATCAAGTTCAATTTTCTCCCGATTCGAGTTTCTTTTCGTTTAATGTTAAACGGCCTTCGACGGGTACTTATGTTGTAAATATACATGCCTTTGAAAATTCCAAAAACTTATAACTATGACTCGAAAGAAAAAGTATATAACATTTCTTAAGAATTAAATCTTAATAAATAATACTACGCTGCATTGTAGAGATTAAACTCATTGTGTTTGTAACGTGGAAATATTTACCTTTTTTTCGTTGAAGGCTTCAACACAGAGATTTGGAGCTTAGAAAGATAATCTTTAAAAACTTGCCATGCCATGTGACAAAAGTCATGGAGTCAGGGCAAAACATTTTAATAACTTAAACGAAGTAGCTCTTCTCTGTCGAGTTAACTTTTAAAATTGACAATCTCCTTATCTGTTTCTCTATAATTTATTTCTGGGTGGCTCTGTGAAAGCAAGATGAAGGAAACAGAAATATCATGTACTAAGGCAGTTTTGTTTGTGAAATGTTTAAGTCCTAAATAAAACCAGACGTGTGAATCTCAGGCATGGAGTCGTGGTAAATAATCAATAATTTAGAGTCCTCCACCGCCGAAGGCAGTCTCATGACTTTACATATTTACCCCAGCAGCCCTATACACACCAGACAAATTCAACTTATATTTCAGAGCATTACAGTAAGGCTGTCTGTTAGGCGTTCAAACACTAACATTCCACAAATTTCAAACACTGCCTTTAGCTAGTAACCACTTTACAGGTGGGTGGACTGGGGAAAATAGTATAATTGCTTTCCCAGGGAAATTGCAAAATGACATCGTCGAGAATCGAACTTACGGCCTCCAGATGTCAAGTCCGACGCGTTAACTACTCTGTCACGTTGCCCCCAAGTGTTAGACTCTCGTCTATGGGACTGGGATACCCAGGGTTTAAGCCTCGTCTCGACAAGTCGGCGTTTGGTGCTTTGGAAAGGCTCATTACACACACCATTACACTTCTATTCCAGGTGTCACGGGAGTAACCTACTACTGGCACAAAACATCTTGCCAGTTTGCAATAATGGTGCCTTCAAATTCTGCTAATCATCTGTGAGTTCAAGAGGTAGTTTGGTTTGTAATGGCCTGTTGAGGAACTGAGTAATGCGCGAAGAAAATTGTTTGTGTTAGGCACTGTATGAAAACACTCTTTACTTTTTGCAATGTATGTTAAAAACCCCTAGAACCAGCAAGCAGGCTACATCTGTTAATAATGATGACAGTATTTATATATGAAACCATTTTTAAAATTTTTCATTTAAATAGTATATAATGAAAATAAACACCATAAATATTAATAAAACTTAGTTATTCTAAAAATGAAAATACTATGATGACAATAACAACCATAAATATTAAACTGATAATGATATTATTTATCATATCAATAAATTATTTTGCAAGTAGCAATATATCATGTTAGTATTAATATTATTATTATTATTAAAAAGAAGGAAAACAAGAAGAAAATATCAAACATTGCACCTCAGATATCAACTGCAACAATAAACAAACATAAACAGTAAACCATTGAATCAAGAGAAGTTTTAAAAATAGACTTTTTTTCGGATTTGCCTACTGTATTTAATACCAAAGTATTCACTAACATAATGTAAAATGAATGTCAGTTTCGGTTATTTATTCTAGATCGCACTGCAACCAACGACCACAGGGGCAGCTGCTCTGATAAGAAAGTACCTTAGCAACACCAACAATCACGACGGAGTCTTGGACCGAAACGTCACGAGTAAGTGATAAGCTAAGATAAGGCTGTGTATGTGAACATGGACCTCAACACTGATGAATTTTTTTACTGAGATGTTTATAGTAAACAACAGGTAAACAGATTTACACCGGGCAGGAGGAGTTGTGTCTTCTTGTCAAAGACTAAAGACCGTTTTTTTATATGGCGTCCAATCTACTAAAAGGCTTATAGTTTCTCAGATGGAGAGATGATAACCAAAAGAACAGCATTTAAAAAGCGCATCACTCCAGCGCACTATCAACTATTATAATCTTTCACTTCCTCTAACCGGATATTTATTTAACGCCAGCCATGTGGGGTTAGGAAAAGCATACCAATAAGGACCAACTTCGATCTGCAAAGCCAGGAATCTAATCCGAGACCTCTTGGTACGTGTTTTGCTCAAATTGTGCACG
The DNA here is from genome assembly GCA_019649035.1 of Elysia marginata. Taxonomy (NCBI): domain Eukaryota; kingdom Metazoa; phylum Mollusca; class Gastropoda; family Plakobranchidae; genus Elysia; species Elysia marginata. The sequence goes on along the minus strand of BMAT01004197.1, from coordinate 82,704 downwards.
CAACTTGCTTGCGAATCGGAAACATTTTTCAGAAAAAAATTTATTTATTATAACACCGCAACCAACTATATCGTCGTCATCAAACACCGTCATTGCCAAGCAGCGTCATCTTTGTCACCAATCGGCCGCTAAAGAGAGACAGAGACTACACAAAGAAGACACAACAAAGACTTTAAAAAGAGGCAGTGTTTTGAGAGAGGAAATCAGCTGATTTTGCGAGTTGCTTTTGGCAACAGCCCCACTATGATCTAGAAAATTGATACATCCACAAATATCGCAACGTTACTCTTTGGAGAACAGACTTTTTGTATTAGAATCTACCTTCAAACTCGATTAAACTATCCGAATGTTTTATCCTTTTTTTTATCTAAATCTAGTTGGTGGTTCTGATCTATATCTACATATTGATGCAGAATCGTGCATAAAAAATGGTCTAAGTTCGTAATATTTTCCCTATCACGCCACACAAAGGTATATGCAGTCCTCAAGTCGATATATGTCAGAACAATTTTATTTATTAGAACCCAGAACCAGCGTATTGGTCCAACGCTATGTGCAGTCTTGTCTTTTCTCTCTATTACCTTCGTTTTTACTTATTTCTCTAGAATTATTCTAATTTCAAAGCTCGCCTTAACTTCCTTTGAGTGTTTGTATCTCTGTATTGTTGGAGGATTTCCGTTTTTCAGTTTATGGTTTTCCGGGGGGTTTGTTTAACATTTGAAGTTAAAATACAGTTGGCCGAGGTTTCTGGATCTAAAGCCCATCGCATACCACCAGACCACAGCCCCACGACCTCTACACCTGAGTGGGCATTCGGCTCACATTCCAGGAGTTAATAGATCGAAATGGGTACGGTAGATTTAAGCCACTAAAGAATAGAAATCCATTTGAACCACCTGAGTATCGACTCCGATAAATGATTATAATTGGTAAATTGCCCCTCTCTTAGTCTTAAAATAAATTTCAAGAGAGCGCTCCAGCTGTCAATTGTTCATGAAACTTGTTTTGGGATCTTTACGTTATCCTTGGCTTGCAAGTTGCATTTAGATTTGGTGCATTGCCATGTCTTAGATAGTATACCGGTTTTTTATTGCTAGAGGACCCCTTCATATCTCAAAGCATGTCTACCGTGGTTTTTAGAATTTAGTAAGCTCCATTTTCTATTTATAATGGAATGTTAACCTTCAGCGGTAAAACTCTTTGATTCCTGGATTTGACAGTATGGAACCAGACAGAGAAAGTGAAGCAGTTGCTGGCTGATGCACCATCATTAGAGCATGAGCTTTAATGTAGAACCTGAGGGTAATAAAAGAGGTGTATGCATCAATAGATTCTAAGGTTTGAATAAAAGCCTAGCATTGACGGCTTTTTCGTCTAGACTCATTCGATAAAAGGAATATTTAGTCAAATGCCTCGGAAGACCCGTCCGAGTGTTACTACTGGTAGCGTGACGCCGAACTGTCTCAAACAACTTTTTCTTAGAGATTTCAGTGAGGAAACAGTTGGTCTTACCGGTCTACACACCTTTTCAAAACGCTTAAATGATTTATAAATGCCATGGGAAAATGTAGATTGTAAACTTAAAAAATAAGAGTAGGCTTACTTCAAGAGAAACTCATTAAGCTGTGTGAGCATCCTTGTACCAGAAAAAAGGCTACACAAAAGACCTATCTCTCTCTCTCTCTCTCTCTCTCTCTCTCTCTCTCTCTCTCTTTGCAGGCTGTTTTTGTGAGTGTGACCTGGTCTGAAACTCTATTGGGCATGAAATGTTTATCCATAGAGATCGTAAGCAAACCCCGTGACTGTGAAACTACCTGCCGGGGTGTCGAACCTAAACCTAGTTTATTATGTTTTGATAGAGAGCGCCTGTTTCGAATCATCTGGCCCAACAATGCTCTGTACATGTTTGTTTATCAACACTGACCTGAAAAAAAGACCAACTCGGTTATCTTGAGATTTTCTGATCATTTATTTCCC